>NIPQ01090886.1:0-30469 GCA_002806875.1 Lepidotrigona ventralis hoosana | reverse complement strand
AAATATTATACAGTTAGGCCGACTTTTCCGCCAGTTCGTGCCTTTTTTCTGCAGGGAGAGAGAGAGAGTGCAGTTTTGGAATCGATCTGAATGGTGTATGCTATTGATGTACCGCCTACTAAATAGAAGGAGAGATGGGCAAGCGACGAAAAGGAAAGAGAGAGCAGGGAGAGAAAAAGGGTGTAATGTTTTAAGGGTCGTCGACGATCTTAGAGATCGTGGCGAAATTATGGGCGGGCAGAAAGGGACAGGATACGAGGATATTAATCGCGCGGATAGATCGGGCGAAGTTATATCTTTGACATGATCACGATGCGTGTGTCCTGTAATGGATTATTCTCGAAGAACATTACGAGCACGCGAGATTATATGTCAGATGGCTAGACGTCGATGGGAAAGAACAAGTAACAAATGCGAAGAAACGAAATGAAGAAAAGAGGTGCGAGGTTAATTGTGTAAACAGTTGAAGCCGAATGATGCGAATGGAGGGAGAGAATGAGAAGGAAGAATGTGTGTGCGTGCGAAAGGACGAACGTGAGGGAGAGAAAGTAAGCGAGAAAGAAAGGAAGAAAGAGAGAGAGAGAGAGAATTCTAGCAATTGTTGAACGTTCATTAAATTGTCCTCGTTTCACGATGTAATAAAGGCTATTTTACTTTGACGTGTTACATTCACTAACTTGTATCCCTTATATCCTCGAAAACTTGTAAGATCAAGGTATCAATATAGGAGCGTATTCACACAACCATGATTTATTTTATTTCTGGAAGATATCTAAATATTTTTTTTTTTTTCGATTAATTTCAATCGTCTGTTAATTTAATTTTAATAAAATCTAATCTAAGCAATTGACGATTTCATCGTACGATTATTCGAACGAGTGCATGTTTCGATCATTGAGTGAAATTTATAAATTTTATAAATTTTACACATATCAAGTTGATTATAATATAGAAAAGAATCTGAGGGTCTAATTTTGAAGACACAATTATAAAAGTTTAAAAACTTGTCCCCGAAATTAGTCTTTTTTTTGCAAATGAAAATTCGATCGTTATCCTTGTCACACGCTATTGATCTCCTTGTTTTTCGCGCAATGTGTATCTGTCCTTGTCACACGGTATTGCGCTCCTTGTCTGCGAGCAAAAGGTGCTGCCATCTATTGGATTGGACCATTTTACGCTTTTAGTTCCAATCGCAACTGAGAGATGCTCAGATGGCAGCACCATTCGTAGACAAGAATAGCACTAGTGTGCGACAAGGACAACAACAGATTTTAGTTCCACCATTTCACCGCTACGCGCCGCTAGCATTTCAATGTCCATAAATTGATCGAATTTTCATTTGCAAAAAATACTAATTTCGAAGGATAATTTGTAAACTTTTGTAACTGTATTTTCAAAATTAGCTGATCAACTTTCTTTTCATATTCCATTTAACGAAGAAACTGCATATATAAAGATTTGAAAATTCTGCTCAACAGATCGAAAGACTATATCGAAATCATAAAAATATAATTATATATAATATAAAATTTCATGTCTCCAGGCAATTAATTTCCATTTCACGTGAATATAGCTGAATTCAAAGCTGATGCTTTCGTCTATGTTCACGTTCAATTTTGACACAAGTTTCAAATGATTTTTTTACCATTTAGGAAATCAATATTATTCTAGATGCAAGATTATTTCGCACGAAAGAAGACGAAATTTTTAAGAACATGATCGTAATTGATTTTTATTGTTAAAATTTATACATTGTTCGGCGCGACTATATTCATAATTAAATAACAGGTTTAAAATTTCATTTTCGGCTTATCATGTACTGTACATGGACGAGAGAAATGAGCTCAGTTTAAAGGGAGTTTCAGGCACTGTATGTCTACAGCATCTCCTTTATATCTGTTCAATTGACTCAATAAATGTAACTTCGGTTGTTTACAATGAGTTGTATGCAATTCGTACGAGGTGCATATGTTCAACAGTATTGGCTCCTGTAAACTTTTCACAGGATTTCTCGTTATCATATTTTCATATAAATGCACCGCCGTTTTCAACTGGCCTGTATACAAAAGACAAACAGCCATGTTGTTAATTAATGCTATGTTCGATGGGTCCAACGCCTCTGCCGCTTGGAAACATTTGTACGCTTCTTGGAAAGAATTGTGAGCCACTGCCATTAAACCTCTGTCTATTAACTCTCGAACAGTAGGACCACTGTCTTTTTTATGAATATCAATCAGGAATTTTTCTGCTGCCATGACATCTCCCAAAAACAAATGTAGTCTACCTATGCTGGCCCTCAGTGCATCCATTTGCTCTGGTGTCCAATTTGCAGACTCACAAAGTCTCTCTAAGATATCAATACCTAATACATAATTCTTCATGCTGACAGCGCAATTAACAATAGATATAAGGACCCTGGATCTTCTGCCTTTCCACAACCTTATAGCATCCTCTTGTTCTGCAGGGTTTACCTTAACTCGACAGCCGTCTCCATTGAACCCAGCGCTAAAGTTAGCTATAATTTGGTTCGTAGTCGCCAGAACTTTGTAAAGATTATCCAATGCCTGTTTAGGCTTGCCGCAGTACATTGGGATCTCAGCCAGAAGAAGTCTAAAGGAAAACGAAGCCATAGAGCCAGGCCTGGTGCCATACAACTCTGGGTAAAATGTAAAATACATGTCTGGTTTGTCGAGATTATCAAATGGTTTCGACTCGTTCTCTAAGATGTCAATCTGTCTGAGCTTGGTCAGAAGAGCCAGCCTGGTGTACCATAGTTGCAGAGAATGTGGCGAGTGTTTACTAGATTGATTTATCTTGCCATATCCTTGACCATACACGGCCAATAACCTGCCGGACAGATTTATTGCTGCCTTGTAACAACCAGCTTGTATCAACATTCTCAATCCACGTTCATCCTGAGTCACATCAGAAGCTGTGAGCACGTGCCTTTGTGCACTCTCATCTTCGCCTAGAAACCTCGCGACGCTACTTTTTATCAAATTGGGCATATCGCCTTGAACTGCAAGTCCTGGCATTGTCAAGTTCTCTCTGTCGAGAAACGTAGTTCCAGCGGTGGACGTGGCCACGCTTCGTAAGATTTTTCTCGTCTGTTCAGAAGGTATCCATACATCCCTGTGCACGTCGTTCGTGCCGCTGTGATCGAGTCGTTCGTTACCGAGTAATGGACTATCCTTTAAGAATTCGCTCGACTGATCCGCCAGCAACTCGAAATCAGGGACTCGGCTGCCACAGCCTCTCTGCACGTCGAAGAAATCTTCCTTCCTAGGTGAAACAATCTCATCGAAAATTGTGCGTGATGCGTTCTCAAAATAGCGGCTTATATCGGCCTCCATTTCCTCCGTAACCTCTTGGCTGATTTCACCTTTTCCCTGCGAACTCCCATTTTCTTCGGCCATTCCACTCCCGACTATTACTATTCTCTAATATTATTTTCTAATCGGAAATAAGGAAAATCTTAGATGTCAACTGTCAAAATCAGATGGTGACATTCTGCCACGAAGTACGTGTATAATAGAGCGTGATATTAGAGCGTATAAACGTTTCTTTCGCTTGATCAGTCTATCAATCGTTATTTCTTGTAATTTTCATATTACGATATTGATAAACGTCTGTTACAGTCGCGAGATTTAATTGACAAACATAACATTCTTCGTGACATAATTACGACATGATAATTAAATTCCCTAATAATAAAATTTAATAACAATAAATGTAAGTAGTACTGCTATTCGATTAGAGGATAACAAAGTACATATATTAAAACGAAATAACTGAACCAAAGCTAATTTTCTTTTGATTAATATCTTTATATCAAAGATGGCATTATAAAATAATAATAATAATAATAATAATAACGCTATATGTGCAATTGCAACGTATAAATACAAATAGAGATCATTAAGAAATTAATAAGATAGATTAAGAAATTAATAAGATAAATTAAATATAATATTATGAACAATGCAGCAAAAAATATTCATCTTTCGAGTGGCTGTGTTATGCCTTTTGTCGGATGTAAGTTTATTAAAATACGATAATTACTTACCATGAAATATTAAATTATTTTCATTTTAGTTGGAACGTACAAAATTCAAGGAAGAGATGTAATATATGAAGTGGTAGATGAAAGTTTAAAAGTTGGTTTTCGTTCCATTGGTATGTGTATAATGAAATTCTTGATATTATTTGTTTATCTCATCGTAAATATATTTTCGAAAATCTGTCATTTAAAAATTTTATCGTTATTACAGATACAGCTGTGGTATATCGAAATGAAGAAGATATAGGCTATGCCCTAAAAAATTTACTACCCAAGTATAATCTTCAAAGGAGTGATATATTTATTACAACTAAGCTTTGTATGTATCAGTAATGATTTTAAGTAATATAAAGTATATTACATTCAAACAACAATAAATATATTAAAATCATATGTTTATAACAGCACCAAGTGATCACGGAGATCCAAAAGGAATAGAACAGTCTGTGCAACGATCACTTAAAGCGCTTAACACTACATACATTGATTTATACTTAATTCATTGGCCAGGTGTATCTCGCACTCCAGAAAGTTCAACGAGCAATCCAAGTTTAAGGGCAAAGACTTGGGATAAGTTAGTAGAATTGAAAAAGCAAGGGCTCATAAAATCTATAGGAGTGTCTAATTATACAATCAAACATTTAGAAGAATTATTACAAAATTGTAAAGATACACCACCAGCTGTTAATCAAGTAATTATACCAAATAAATAATAAATCTGATTTTAATTTATATTTAATTTATATTAATTAAGAAATTAAAATATGTTTTATAGGTCGAGTTGCATCCACATTATCGTCAAGAAGAATTAATTAGTTATTGCAACGAAAAAGGAATTCATGTACAAGCATATTCTTCTTTAGGAACTAGTAGCAGTACTAATCTTTTAAAGGATCCGGTTGTTGTAAAAATAGCTTCTCAACTTAATGTATCACCAGCGCGATTACTATTAAATTGGGCTTTGCAACAGGGGATTGGTAAATAATTTATCTTTTCAAAATGATTATTTCTGCTATATATCATTTAATGATATTATTACAGGCATTATTCCCAAAGCCATAAAGAAAGAACATATAAGAGATAATATACAGCTAAATTTTGTAATTGATAAAGAGAGTATGAAAGCTTTATCTTGCCTTCCTCAGCATAAATATGCTTGGGACCCTTCCAATGTATATTAATTAAGTTTAAATATAAAATTAATTATTAAGTTTAAAAAAAATAAATATAAAAAATAAATATAAAAAACAAAAAAAAATATGGAAGATTTTGCAGATCAAATTGCACAACTTTGTTTAGAAAAATATAATAAGCTTAGTAAGAATGGTAAACCATTAGAGAAAGAATGGACTGTGTTATCAGGTGTGATATTAAAAAAAAAAGACAATTCACTCAATTTAGTAGCCCTTGCTACAGGAACAAAATGCTTAGGAAAATTAGATTTAATAAATACAAAAATATACGAAGAAGGTTGTAGATTAAATGATTCTCATGCAGAAGTTCTTGTCAGACGTGCGTTTCTAAGATACTTATATGAGCAAATCGATTTCTTACTCAGTGATTTTAAAAGTGATGTTTTTACAATAGATGATAAGGAAAAAATTAAACTACATGATGGAATATCGTTCCATTTATTTACGAGTCAAACTCCCTGTGGAGATTGTTCTATATTTTTGAAAAAAGAATTCTATGAAGATGATATACCTCCAACGAAAATTAGAAAATGTGATTATAATAATGGAACGGAGACAGTAGAATCAAATAATAATAGAAAAGAAAAACAATTAATTAAAGATATATATAGAACCGGGGCAAAATGTGTTAAATCTGAAAAATATCAAGATCCTCATTTACCCGGAATAAACTATCACGTGGTTGGACCACTACGTACTAAACCAGGAAGAGGAAATCCTACTCTTAGCTTATCTTGTTCAGATAAAATAGCAAAGTAATACTACAATTTATTTTCATAGTATTTTTATAGAATATCATAATTAAGTTATATACTGATTTTAGATGGAATTTACTTGGAGTACAAGGATCGCTTTTATCAATATTAATACCGCCAATAAAAATAGAAACTATTATAATTGGAGGGAATTGTCCTTTTTCCTTAGAGGCCATGGAACGTGGATTGTACAAACGATTCAATGAAAAAATGTGTAAACTAAAAATTATACAAAGTAAACTTCCTTTTAATCAACAAAAAAATTCCGAGAGGAAATATCCATGTCCATCGAGTATAATATGGTGTGCTGTAAGAAATTGGTAATTTTTAATACTTACATTTTGATTGTTTTTAATAATTTTGAATAAGATAATTTTAATAATTGATCGTTTGCAGTGATACTGAGGTAGCAGTTGAGGGTAGAAAACAAGGAGCTACAAAGAAAAAGAAAGGTAATAATTTGCTTATAACGAGACGTGCCCTTTTTGAAACGTTTCTACGAACGTGTGATAAATATCAACATTCTGATTGCAATATAAGACATCCTAAAAAGATTACCTACTTAGATTGCAAAATGTGGTCAAAAAATTATCAAAGCTTATGGAATACTTTAAAATCAGATTCTTTCCATACTTGGCCTTCTAAACCAATTCATTTACAAACATTTGTACTGTAGAATATTTGATATTTTTTAGTGTACAATATATATTTTTTAAAACAAAATAAATGCAATAATGTTCGTTTTATAATGTTCGTTTATTTATGTTAGTATATCCTACACCCACACAAGTTAAGATGACTTGTTCTAAAATTTCATCTTCTTCTTTATATGGTTCAAGTTTAAATACAATTCCAAAAAAATCTTTTAAATCGCGTAAAAATTGTATCCTATGAAAATAATATTATACATCAGTTTTATCGTTTTGAAATACGTATCTGTATAAAACGACTACTTACATCGCTGGTGTTAAAGGACCTGTTACAACTTTAGAAACATCTTTTTTACCTAATGCCATAAACATTGCTGTCATAGCTTGAAAAGGTGAATCTACACAACCATTTCTAAAATCATACATACTTCTTTAATACTTTCATTATTTGATGCATATTCATATTTATTTTACCTGTAAATTTCACCGACTAATCTCATAGCTGCTTCTCTACCAATATCTTCTGGTACACAAGGTAAAGAATTTGTTGTCATTAAAGGTGAAAATGTTTCTCCACCGAAAACAATATCAGCAGTTGTTTCAGCTGATAAACTTACTCCAAAACCTGTCATATTTTTAAGCGTTTGTAATATTTAATGTACTCAAGAACATAAAGTAGCTATTAAATATGTACCTGGTGATTTTCCACTAGATGCACCTTTACAATGGTCTGTGTAAATATAAACATCTGGTAAGAATTTTAATAATACACTTTTAGCAGACTCCACAATTCGATTAGCAATAGCAGGAGAAACGCGTAAACTACATGCAGTACCTCTTATTCTTTTAACCATTCCACTATTTTGAAGCTACAAATATATTTTTTTTATTTTTAAGGTGTGAATACCTAAATAAAGAGATTTATACTTTCTACTAACTTGAATACTTCTAAGGTTACGACTAGGAGGACATTTGAATTTAATTTCTCCACCACCTGAAGGCGCAGCTCCTCTTTTATTAATGGTAAAGATAACTTCATTATCACCTGACAGAAATTTTTTCAATATAGGCACAGCACATGTCTTCATTCTGTCTACAGATGGATCTGAAATACAATTACATATATGCAAATAATTTCTTAGTTTCTTGCAATTATAATACAACGATTAAAATTTAAAGCTTTACTTACCTATTGTATTATTAGTGACTCCTTTGAGTTTTATATCCACAGCTTTTTTACAAAATGGAGCTAATATCATAATTCCTTCCAAATAATAGCCAATACCTCGTTGTACGCTACAATCGTGCTCTAATTCACCACCGTATAATAATCCAGGATTATAATATAAATTTGTTCCCGTTTCATTTAATTCTATTCGCGAGCCATTTGTTATTTTATCCAATAAACGAATAAAACTGATTTCGTATTCTAAACACACAATAAGCATACAAATTGTAACATATTTTTATATTTTAATAATTTTGAAAAATAGATAATTTTTATATTTTAATAGTTTTGAAAAAACTAACCTTTAAGTCCTGGATCATCATCTTTAACTCTGATATTTATAATTCGTACAGGTTTGCCTGACAACGTTGATAACAATAAGCGATATCTCAAATAATTACAACCTTCGTATATTAGAATATTATTTTTTATTTTGACTGGCATGTTTTATTAAAATTCGCGGTAGTATTACAAATCGACGCGATGACACATGGAACTTTGACGTCATACTGCTTTAGTTTCAGTTCTACAAGTAGTAGTTCTACTTTAGACTACAGTAGTGTAGTTCTACTTTACACAGTATAAATTGAACAGATCACAATTTAATAATATTGTTTATTATTTAATAATATTGGGTATTTTCATTGAATATTATAAAAAAACGAATTCAAAATTTAACAAATAACAAAGTTGATGTTTTCTTATTGATACCAAGATTTTTAATGTTTTTCAAACATTACAATGACACAACCGAAAAAAACAATATTTGTTACTGTTGGCACTACCAAATTTGATGAATTAATCGCGACAGTGCTTAGTCGTGAAATTTTAGAGGTAAAAGATTATGAAAATATAAGTTTCTAACGGAAATGTTATAAAAATTTAATTGTAATATATTTAATGTAAGACAAAAAAGTAATTTTTTCATTTGTATTTTAGGCATTATCGTCAAAAGGATATTATGAAATCATTTTACAAATTGGCAAAACATCGTTTGTACCAGATTGCAGCTTACGTTATGGTTTTGTTAATATAGAATATTTCAATATAAGTGCAAATATACTTCCCTATGTACAAAATGCTGATCTTATCATAAGTCACGCAGGAGCAGGAAGTATTTTAGATGCTTTAGAATGTAAGAAAAATTTAATTGTAGTTGCAAATCAAAGTTTGATGGATAATCATCAATTAGAATTAGCCGAACAACTTTATAAGGATAAATATTTATACTATTGCACTTGCGAAACTTTATTAAATATTATCCAAACTATGAATTTTGCTGAATTAAAACCTTTCGTTAATGAAAGGAGTAAACAAATTGCTAAGCTTATAGATCAAATAATGGGATTTTCATCATAAAGAGAAGTTTGAAAGATATTCAAGAAATAACTTTTTTTACTTTTTATTTACAACAAACAAAGAATTCAAAAGATTAATATTGATATTTTGTTTAATATATATTTAGATTTTTAATGTTTTACAATATGGATATATAACAGCTTTAATTATTTATTACAACAGATATAGCTTTAATAATTTAATTTACAACAATATAATAAGAATTAACTGTTCCTTAAAATTATGATGTAGCGGCATAGAAAAATTTATTAATTAATTTCTTATTAAGAAAAATGGTAACGAAGAATAATGGCAGTTATTGTTAGATACATTTTATAGCATCTTTGGATAATTACTAATTGTTGAAATAAAAGCTATATCGGTAAAAATATTTCCTAAATACTGTACAATATTAAAATAAATTTAGTTTTCCAACAGAGTGTTCATATTTTTCTTTGTAAGTTTTCTCTTTAGGAATAAAATAATAGAGCAATCTCACAATATCGATGAACATTGTTTTAAGTCATTGATTTAATAAATTTGCACATTTTCAATGCGTTATATCATTTTTTTTTTTTTTCTTAGATGATCCTAGCATTGTTTATACTTTCAATTTATTGTATGAAGATACATCCATGAGGCAAACTACATATGTATATTTATAGTGGCGTGTGCTTTAATTACAGACCAAGCCAAGACGTGTCATTTCTTTTAAAAGTTCATTTCCCATTTGCGCAGGACTCCTTGAAACTATTACACCAGCCTAGATAAAATACAATGATATTTATTACGATATTATTTATTAAAATGATAGTTATATTTATCATATAATTATCAAGCAAATTTATTGATACCTTTTCGAGGGCATTAATTTTATCTTGCGCGCCTCCCTTTCCTCCTGATATGATAGCCCCGGCATGGCCCATTCTTCGGCCAGGTGGAGCCGTAATACCAGCAATAAACGATACTACTGGCTTAGCTTTACTTCCCTGTGATTATGATTATTACAAACAACATATATTATATTTGTACGTGAAATTACTAAAAATTACACTAAATAAATTACACTCAAGGATGTGGCATGATTTTTGGAACATTGAAAGAATATCTGGAAAAAATAATTGGTTTAGGATAGGATGGGGATTTGAATACCAATAACTTAGAAGAGCAACCAACAGTATTATGCTGAATGAGATATTCCGCTGCTGATTCTTCTGCACTACCACCAATTTCACCAATCATTATAATACCATCACAATCTGGATCTCTAAGGAAGACATCCAAACAGTCAATAAAATCTGTTCCATTAAATGGATCACCACCAATACCAACACAGAGTGTTTGCCCAAGACCAGCCTTAAAAAAAGAATTTGTTACACTCTTTTTATAAAATTAAAGAAAAACATTTATTATGGTGAATGAAATGTCTATTTATCATTCGCTTACAAGGGTTGTTTGATTCACAGCCTCGTATGTTAATGTTCCCGATCTTGACACAATACCAATTTTTCCTTTCTGATGTATATGTCCTGGCATAATACCTATTTTGCACTACAAATACATATCTGTTATAAAATACATTAGTACAAATTTTAGTTACATTGATAAATATTAAATATTTGCACCTGCTCCGGAGCTATTATTCCTGGACAATTTGGTCCAATTAAACGAGATTTGTTTTGCTCCAAAAGTCGTCTTTTAACTTTCACCATATCATGTTGTGGAATACCTTCTGTAATACATACAATTAATGGTATTTCAGCATCTATTGCCTCCAAAATAGCTGCAGCTGCAGCAGGAGGAGGAACATAAATAACAGTTGCAGAAGCACCCGTAGCTGCCTTTGCCTAAAATTCAGTTAACATATGTATAAATATATAAAATATATAAGAAGATTTGTTTATCTACCTCTTTCACAGTTTTGAAAACTGGTTTCCCAAGATGTTCTGTACCAGCCTTTTTAGGATTGACACCACCTACTATTTTAGTACCATATTCAATGGCTTGTTGACAATGAAATGTCCCTTGTTTACCAGTGAAACCCTGACATATCACTTTGGTATTGGAATCAATTTTTAAATTTTTCCTAGTATCTACATAATTAAACCTTATTTGCGTTCGTAATAAATTTCCGCAATTTGCTGCAATATGAAAAAAAATTTATTTTTTTCACTCAAAAAACAATTTTTTTTAGATACAAGTACCAATAATTTTTTTGTTTCTTAATATATATGTTGTAATAAATGTCATAACATTATATTATTTTATAAAGAGATTTTAAAGCATTGTTTTAATTATTGTTTGCAAGCAGATGTTATTTATAGGGACAGTATCAAATTTCTTAACTTTTAGGTCAAGGTTCATTCAGTGTATATCATCCAATGAGTTCAAATGATTAATATGACATTTATTCTGACAGAACATATTAATTAAGATGTTGAAATTATGCAGAAGACTGTGCAAATCATATTCAACAGTTATACGAAATAAAAAACTAATATATATGATATGGATAAAATATAATTAAAAAAAAAAAGAAATTATGACAGAATACATTTATAATAGACAAAAGATTTAATAAAAAATTATATAATGTATTACATTAACAACTACATAGTTAGAATTAAAACGAGTTAATTTAACTAAATAATTTAATATCATATATTGTAAGAATATAGTATGTTAATAGAAGTTATGTATAATTCCTTATATAATGATAACATAAATGAAACTTGTCAAAAGTATTTTTAGTTTGGAAAATAATAGACGGTCGAACACGACCGTGAAATTTTCTTACGACTATACAAATAGTCGAGATATGCAAAGGTTCCTTTTGCAGTGAAAAATACCGGATGATTATTCATGTCTTACCTGTAAACTTCGAAAATGTCCTGATAGCTACAGCCATTTTTTAATTTATGTTTTTTTCAAGATAGTCAGTGAATGAAATCGAATTATTAGAGAATCACCATTAGAGGACTTCGGTAGACTAGCGAGGTCAAGTTCGAAAGAAAATACACGGGCAAAGTGTACTTATCGCATGTATCTAAATACTTCAGATTCACTATGAATATGTCAAATGACAGGAGCGTTGAATATCGAACTGATTGGCCTGTTCTTTCGCAAGATATTTCCTTCAAGCTAATTTTCAACGCAAAAATTTGTTTGCGAGCAAATTTTGTACGAGGTTTTCAATACATCAGATACAAAAATAATTGTCATCTTTTTTTTTCATTCTGAAGTTTTCTGAAATATTTATGAAAAATTTCTCTAGTTCTCAAGTAATTCTTTTATTGCTAAAAATATAGGGAAATTAGTTTTATCTCTATTCTTGCCTTTGAAATTCACCCTAGGGTCATATTCATGTATTTTAAATAAAAGTATGCAACATTGAAGTTAGAATAACACAGTAAAAAATTTGTTGCAAAAAAGATCAGTACTATATATGTATGAATGTTTGTACTTATGCTACGGTATTTGATAGCAAACGTAATTATTTCCTTTCATAGAAAGGAAAGGTAGCATGCTGCATAATCAACGGAGATCACCGAAAAATTGAGCGTAGTTAATGAAAGTTACGATTGATGGTATCATAGTTGCCAAATGTAGATTACTAGGAAAGAAAGTCTACATAAATCGTTCTGCGATTTTATTGTTATTACTGATATAAGAATTTAATTATACACAAATTTTCATATGGATCGAACAGTTTATTAAAATTCGTAGTGATCCGATTACGAAGCTAATATTGATGCGTATAGATAGAACGACATAAATGACAGTGATGTATAGAAAATAAATATCCTGACGAAAAATGACGTGGTGAAGAGAGCTTTATCGTTTTACAAAATCATCGAAGAAATTGCAAGGTACACACTGTATCAACAGTTTCTAGTGTTTCGTTCGGATATCGTTTCAACCATCTACAAAAAGGGATAAAAAAAATTTATTTCAAATGTCGAATGTTTCGAATATACTCCCGAACGTAACTCAAAAGAATTATCTTTTGAATTTGGAAAGTTATTGGTCAATTACATTGGTCATATGTTATAACACAAAACATTCCTACTATTTATATGTTATTATGTATTAAATGTTATCGAATCATTTCCATTATGATGAAAAATTAATATTGGTTATATATATTTAGAATGCATCTTGTGAGAGTAAATGAAAGGTCTGTCATTGAAAAATGAAACAATATGTATATATTTTTTTTTTATTGGAATACACATTTTTTTTCAATTATGTAGAATTTTATTTGATTTTATTATTATTTACATTCATAATTAAAATTGTATTTATTGCCTTTTAATTGTAATCATATAACAGAAAGAAATATGATTCAAAATATTTATGTTACAAACGTATGACAGTGATGCATATATCTACAGATTATTTTTAAATTTTACAGTGGTATTTTGTATTAACTTAAATAAACAAATTTATCAAGCAGGATGGAAGAGAGTACAAGTTCTGAAAATGTTTGGTGTAAAACTAAAGCAGACGAACAAAATAATTATCAGTNTCTCAGTTATGTATGAATTTTATTTGATTTTATTATTATTTACAATCATAATTAAAATTGTAGTTATTGCCTTTTAATTGTAATCATATAACAGAAAGAAATATATGATTCAAAATATTTATGTTACAAACGTATGACAGTGATGCATATATCTACAGATTATTTTAAATTTTACAGTGGTATTTTGTATTAACTTAAATAAACAAATTTATCAAGCAGGATGGAAGAGAGTACAAGTTCTGAAAATGTTTGGTGTAAAACTAAAGCAGACGAACAAAATAATTATCAGTATCATCCGGAATCTATAACTTCCTCTATGGAAGCAAATTCTACTTCTTTAGCAGATATATTTGATACAGCATTTACATCTACAGTTGATCCCTCTCCACAACCAAGATTTAATTCAGGTAAAGATGAAACAATGATAAAAGATATATAATTATTAATTTTTTTTTTATGCTTTCTTTTTTGGTATCAAATGCAATAATTTCTTTTTTGAATGAAATAATTTAATTAACTTTGAACGATACTAAATATATATAGTGAAAAATTTTAATATTTAATTTTTTCATTCCAGCCAACGAAATGGAATATGATCACTTATTTGCAGAAAGTGATGTAGAAGATTTGGATGTGGTACCTATTAATCCTTATGTAAATCCATCTCATCATGCTGCGTCAAATAGTAATTTTGTTTTTGGAACTTATTTACGTGGGTCTGAAACAGCAGCAGGAATTTTACATGAATGTGATCATCCAGTAAAACATAAAAGTAGAAAAAGCGAAGAACGCAAATCATTCAATGATCAGCATTCTGATAGTTTCAGTGTAGCTGGACCATCTAGATTGTCAGATGGGACTTCTAACAAGTATAAATTCAGAATTAATTTTTGAATTTGTGATATTTTTATTTTCAATACAACTAAATTAATAATTAATAATGAAAATGTCTTAAACAGAGTTATGCAGAATATGGAAAATGACAGTGCCAATGAAGTCAATACTTTATATCCCTCAGTTATGCCAAATGCAATTCATTCTCAACAAAATTCTATACGTGCAACAAGTATGATTTTTTTTTTTTCACGTGAATAATACATAAATAGAAAGTAATTAATGGATAGTCTATATAATTTAACTTTGTTCGTATTGGATAGAAAATGATGATACACCATCAGCACCTGATCTACAATTAGATTGGTCCTCAAGTAGTGATGATGCTACTAGTAGTGACGATGAAGATGGATCAGTTGAAGTTCTTGTTTCAGTAAATCATAATAATAAGGTAAAATAGTAATATTATATTGAATTGTTTAAAAATTGAATTGTTAAAAAATAGAATTGTTTAAAAATAGAATTTATGTTAAGAATTTAAAATGTAGAATATTTTGTTATATTTCAGCAACAAAATTCTGCACAAAATAATGAGGAACGTAATCGTCCAGTAACTGTAGTTGATTTAACTGTGGAGTCAGATGAAGAACATACTCCACCTACTCCAACAACTTCTGTAGTAACACCGGGTACAACAGATTATGTACATAGGTGAGTACATGAGTACATAAATTATTTAATATGTAAGAATTATGTATTATAATGATAATTATATTATATTAAATGGCAATGATTTTATTGCTGATTTTAATAATTTTTTTTTTGTAGTGGAAACAACACTTATTGCATGCATGACCATTTGTATCATGGTCGATGTATGCATCATAATTATAGAATACCAATTCCTGTTATACCTGTAAGATATAGCCAATTACCAGGTAAGAATGTGATAAAAAAATAAAGACAGATATTAACAATATTTTTGATATATTATTTTGTTATCAATTTGTTTCTTTTTTACAGATGCTTCTACTGGAATGTTAAGATCACGTATGCATCCAATACAAGAAAGGCTATGGAGGATGCAACAACGTGTACAAGAAGTACATAGGCGGAGTCTTCATCCAAGATTTTCAACACATCACACGTTAGTATTGTAATAAATACTCGAAGTTTCACATTATGCAATAATTTTTATATTTAATAGTACAACGTCGTGCAATCCACATGTTCATCAAGCAAACCAACATACATGTAATAATGGAAATATTAATCCAGCAAGTAATCGTTGTAACGGTTCAGAAAACATGATATTTGCGGAAAATTATTTCCCATCTCCAATTTTACCACCACCACAACAGCCTACTGTTTATAGTCATCCAGAGGCTAGGAGGCCACCGAGTGTTAGTCCGCCTTGTCCCGCTCAGTCTGTGATGGTAATTCAATGCATTTAAGAGTTACATTATATTATTTTACTTTTACTATGGATTTATAATTTATCTTCTTTTCGTTTCTTAATGTTTAGGAAAATTCTTTGAGTGGTGTAGAAATGGAACCAACACCACCTCCAGTTATGCTACCTTCAATGCCAGTTCATCCTTACGTACATCATATGTATCATCATTATGGTTCTCATCGAAGACCACCTGGTCCACAACATAGACACCATATTCATATCAATTGGTTGCAACATCTTCATTTGGTATGTTCTTGAATACAGTGCTTTGAATTTTTATTATAGTTATATAATGTATATGTGTTTTATGCAGCAAGGCTCTGATGCTCACGATATGATGCCGTTTTCATCTTTGGGTTTGTTGCATCCAGCGCGTCAAATGTCGGCGCAACTTGAGAATTATATGCGTCTTGTTGATTTACGACGTATGGCCGCTATTAGTTGCGGAGCTACGCAGGAGTCGATAGAAAGTCACACATTCCGTCATAAGTACAAACGGGTAAGCTACATGAAAATTTATATATATGTTTATTTATTCGCAATATTTTATCGTTTTATAGGAAAAAAAAGTTGAAAATAGCGAAGACGCTATTGAAAAGTGTACTATATGTTTATCGGAATTCGAAGACTGTGAAAGTGTCAGGTACAAGTCAATTTTCACGTACAATACAAATTATTTTCAGCAATTGTTTTTACACAAATTATATTTTTCTAATGTTTTTATATAGGAGGCTTCCATGCATGCATTTATTTCACATAGACTGTGTCGATCAATGGTTATGTACTAATAAACGCTGTCCTATATGTCGAGTGGATATCGAAACTTTTTTACACAAGGAGCTTGAAAGCACTACATAGTTTAAGGTCGATTTTAATCATCTGTTTTCGTTTTATATAATCAGGTAATATTCACATCTAAATATTTTAAAAGAATCCTATTCATGAGAAAACCTTTTTCTGACACTGCTATGAATGTTGATGTAAAAAAATTTTACTGTGAATAATCAAAATATCGATAATGGAATAGAACTAAGTTCCTGGAGTTGTAGAAAAGATTTGTTTTGATTAATTATCTTTATTAATATCCATGGTATTAGTAATAATGTACATAAAAAAATGTTAGGTTTGTTTATTATCCGTTATTATATTGATAAAATATGTAATTTGATTGATAATTTATCATGTATGTAATGGTTTCGAAACCACAAATTGTTAGATTATAGCAAATATTTGAGGTGATACATCTCTTTGTGTTTTTTATTCTACTTTTTTGTCATGTGATATATATAAAAGAAAAAGAAATTTTAATCATTAACAACAACCAATCAATGAATTTTTAAATTAAGTTAGAATTGAGATGAATGGAAATTAATTATGTGAAATAATTACGTGAAAACATATTATTCCTGTGTTATACTAATTCTCCACTGGGTGCTATATTGATATAAATTTTATATACGATATAACATATTCTAATGATTTGTGAAAACGGTTAAAGATTCTTTGAGGCTATGTATACTTTTCGTAAGTTTTTATATTGAACGAGTTTTTTAATAAAACTATATTCAAATAATTCTTTACTAATAATTTTTTATTCTTCATAAAAGAGTATATCGTTGTATTAAAAAAAAAAAAAAAAAAAAAAAAAAAAAAAAAAAAAAAAAAAAAAAAAANAATCTTGAAATTTCGTGAAAAAAAGCTTTCTATTTTGAGCGACTTTATTTCCGCATCATTTCATTGGTTCCATTGGTAATAATAAAAAAAATATATATATATATATTTTTTAATTCACCAAATTAAACGGATCGCTCTGTATAATATTTAATAAATTATTATTATTATTATTATGTCTAGTGCGTAATAACAATAATTATTATTATTTTGCATTCGAATGTCGGCGCTGTGGCGGCATAATAAAGTTGTCCAAAATCTTTGATGCCGCCATGATGGCGACACGCTTTTATTATGCTTGTACATTTATGATTCTGTAATCGAAAAGTATTGTAAATGTCTGTTACTCTTTAATCTAAAATATATTTACTTCCAGATGATCTGTTGGTTTATTGATATCTGCATATTTATTTATATGTACATATGTAACATATAATACATAATAAATTTGCTTTGATCGAGTACGGCGATTACAAAGGGCTTACAATATTCCCAAATAACATCGTACGCTTAATTCCTGTATCGGCTCAATTTTTATCAGAAATTCTTTATGGATTATCGCTTTTTCGAAATGTTTCCTTTATCCGATCAAACCAATTTCTTCATCAAACAAACCAATTTTCTACCATGTGTATACTCCAGATAATGTTGATTGTAGAAGCGATAAAGGCGCATCGGTGTCGTAGCGTTCTCATTTTTATTCAACAAAGAAAGA
The DNA here is from genome assembly GCA_002806875.1 of Lepidotrigona ventralis hoosana. Lineage (NCBI taxonomy): Eukaryota > Metazoa > Arthropoda > Insecta > Hymenoptera > Apidae > Lepidotrigona > Lepidotrigona ventralis. The sequence continues at coordinate 12,041 of NIPQ01090886.1, read as the reverse complement.
GAATAAGAGAGAAAAAAAGGAATTAGCACGGAAGTGTTAGTGCGTAAGACCAGATTGTTTCTTGCAAAAAGGCTTTACCTTAAAGCATGAAAAATGCGAATCGTGTGACTCACGGTCGATTGTTTTATTGTAATCATATGCAAGACAACATAACTGCGAGAACTTGCGACGAAAAATGATGATTAGAATAATAACAAGGAATATGCAAAAAAAAAAAAATGTTACGTAAATCCTTTCGTCTGAAATATCTTGATATAAAAATAATTAGTAATTCGCTGACAAGTTAATAAATAATTATTCCAATATTAGTTAAAATTCGTTCAAAAATGTGAGAACACTTTCATACCGAAGTATCCGATTCAATTTTGAAAATATTATATTTTCTTCTTAACTTTTCGTTTCTTTTTCGACTCTTTTAATTTTTTAATCCGATTTAATGACGATTTCCCTCCGTTGATTTGTCTCCGGAAGAGAGTGCGAAAGAAATTAGTCAAACGTTTAATGAGATGATGATGATTGACACGATGCCCTGTTTTGTTCAATGCCACTTGCACTGAATTCTACTTGCACACGGTGGAGAAGAGAGGGAGTATCTCTCGATCGGTGGCTATATAGCCAGCTACAGGACTGATCGTTTCAGTTACGAACTCTTCAAGTCAGGATTTGTCCAGTTTTTTTATTACTCGTTCTCGTTTACGATCGTGTAGAAGACTAGCCTGACTCTATCAGATTTTATTACGGATTCGTACGATGTCATAAATGTCGGCAAACAAGGGTCCACGTGGTTCATCAACTCGTCTGTGTTGACGTTTTTAATCAGCTTAAACGAGAATTCTATCGCGAACGCCAACGCGAGTACACACAACACCATGCATTCCGGAACATAGAATTTCGCGATTTTCTTGCAAAGTGAACCACGAAGATTCAACGGCTTACTTTGACGAGAGAAAAGTGATCTAATTTGCTCTCGAGCTCGAAACCGGTGGATTTCTCCAATTTCCCGAGGAAAATGCCACCGCAGGAGAAGTTTGAAAATTCCGTGCACTTGAACAACAATCGGGAGAGTAACGTGGCCACTCGTCAGAACTCGATCAACATTCAAACGGAGGAAACAGATAAAGCCGTTAAGGGAGAGACGGGTGACATGGATTTTGATGAATTGTTGCCCTATGTCGGGGAGTTTGGCCTTTACCAGAAGATCCTCTTCGTTCTGATGATCCCTTTTGCTTCGTTTGTGGCCTGGGTCTACTTCTCGCAGATCTTCATCACGCTCATACCGGATGATTATTGGTGCTGGGTACCGGAACTGGAGAACCTCACAGTCAACGAAAGGTGCGCAAAAGTATCTTCTTTCCCTTTGGGAAATTGCGTAGAATTAGAAGCGAGATTGAAATCTGAAGTTTCTTCGTTCAACTACTTGGATCTTCAGATTTTGTTGTCATTTAAGAGCGAAGTCGAGGCTAATCCCCAGGAAATGTAGTGTTCATTAGATACCGATAGTACAGAAAGTTTTACGATTATATAGATTAGTGAAATTTTTTAAAATTCACGTAATCACACGATTTGTTTATAAAAATTCATGTAGATAAAAGATCGATAATTGCGAAGATTAATTTGTTCCTTTCAATCTGCTCCAATATTGACTTTGTTCACTGGACAAAGAAATAGTCTCGTAGAAATGCACGTAGGAGATTTCTTTGTAAATATAAATACGATTGAAAAGATTGCTTAATTTTACTTAATAAAATTCCACAGAGCTCCTAAAATTAGATATTCAAAATTTTCTTCGTACCAACTCGATGCACATTCTCAATTTTCTAACATGATATTTCATCAAAGAAGAATAGATTGCAAATATTCATGTCAAGATCTAAGCCGATTTATTTTGGGATCGTTTCTATTGTTTGCAACTTATAATTGCGAAAATGAAATGTATGAAACGTTGATTCATTCTGCTTATTACGGTATTTATCTAGCGTGTGTGCAAAGTTTTTCGATGACTAGATGACGAGACAACTTAGACAACAATTTATACTGTTGGCTACTATATTGTTATGCAAGAGAAAAGAAAGCTTAATTCCTTATTGAAACACTGCAACGAGTTGTCGTAAAGTCCAACTCTTTTTTGATATGGTTAATCAACACTTCAACAATTAAAACAAAAAGTTACGTTTCAGATATTAGATATTAGATATATTTTCTACACACTTTTTATCGGCAGAAACAAGATAAAGAAAATTTAGACCAGTTTCTTATTTTCTTTCTAAGTGAAAGTAGAATTCAGAAAAAAAATTTTTATATTGTTGGAACAATGTGCAAAATAAATTCAAAATGGCATCAATGAAACACAGAGAACCAAAGTGAAACTTTTGAAAAGATTTGAAAAGAATCACGTACGATCTAGAAATCTAACGAGGCTAATAGAAATGAAAATGCCATAGGCATGATGCTGATGAAAAATGCGATCGGATTGCATTCATTTCAAGACGCAGTAAGAAAAAAAAAAAATACCAGGGACAAATGATTATTATCGATGTTTGTTACCTGTTTTGTGATTCAAGGATAGATCACCGCATGTAAAGATTTTCTCTACGAATGCTTTCTACATTAATGCATTATTCAATTATTGTTATTATCAAGTACAGTCGAAGGCTATTTTTAATAACTCAAAATTATAAAGATCAAAAAGTTGATAATAATTGATAATTACAGGGATAATTTTAGATGGGTATTTAGATAGGTTGAGATAATAGGTTTTTATCATTCACTATATCATTATTTTCCCTCCTTATTCTATTTTCCTTTTATTGTACGTAATTCTTTCCCATAAATCTCACTTGAAGATAAAAATCAGATTTCGTCGCATTTTTTTTTTTTTTTTTAATTGAAATGCTGTTCTGTAGTATCATTTTGTAAAGTACTTAATTAAACAGTTGCATTTTTTCCAACCCATTTGCATATTAGAAATATACCTCAAGATTGAATAGAATATGAAAATATGTTGTTAGTTAAGTTAAACATAGTATTGAGTACAAAATTGAAACATAAAAATTTTATGAAGCAATAAACCAATCTTTCCACTCATTTCGAACTTGAATAGAAATGTTAATTCTTAAGGAGTCGGGCTTCAATTCCCTAAAATTAATCCACTCAACCATAAGTTATGAAATTCTCAATCCTAAGTTATTAAATTTTGCCCTGTTGAAAGTACTAAATAGAATAAAGTGCACCTACTTACGTGCATACGTGCAAGGAATATTGATTATCTGGAAAAGTACTCAAACGAAACATAATCTATCTTATTATTTTCACATACATGATCTCATAATCCGGTTCTTCGATTTCCACGGACGTTAATCTTGTTACGTTGTGCGACAATTGCATACTCTGTCTTCCTCATCGAGACATTTCTATTGAACGTGAAAATCGGGAAAGAACCAAGTGTAACTGGATTGCACCTTCGTTTCGGTGGGTTAACAACCCTCGATGTTATTTAAATAATGCAACAGCTGGTAGTAGCCGGTAGCAAGTCGTAAAAGTCATAATAAAACACGTTTCTACGAGTGAACGTATGTTACCGCGAGACATGCACCGAGAGTTTTATTTCTCTACGCCATTTTCACCCGTCCGAAACGATCGGTTGCGTAACAAAAGTCGTTCTTTTATCTGCAATGCACGATAACGAACGAAACGCGAGACTGATTTAATTTTGTCCCTGGTTTTGTCAATTTCTGTGCAAACTTAGTAATTCTGTGTAAATTGGCACCGCATCGCGACGTTCTTAACGCTTTGAGTAGATTCTTTTTCTTGGTGTAAATTGGTCAGGAGGAATACACGATTTTTAACTATATTCTCGTGGAAAATTTAGAAATCAGAAGTTTCATTTCGAGCTTTGGAATTGAGAGATTGGCTTCTTCTTCTTTTTTTTTTTTTTTTTTTTTTGGAGGATGTAAAAANTTTCTAAATATGTGACTTCAAGATAATTTTATAGAAACTAGAACTAATTTATTGAAACAAAGTTTACTTTTCTTCACTTCACGTAGGAAGAGATTATTTTCTCATTAATAATTCTTCAACTTTTGGTTCACTTTTCATTTGCATACTAACATAAAATTAATCGATGTTTCTTCTTTATAATACTTTTTTTACAAACTAGGAATCACTTTATTTTTTTTTATAATTGAGAAATTAAGTATCTCTATTGAAAAACATTACAAATGGACAGCATAAATAATCTCGATAATTCCAAGATAAACTTTAGAAAAACTTTTCAACTCATAAATTTAATCGAATGACTGAACTCACAATTAATGCAAATTGGATAATTTTCTCCTATCTTTAGTTTCTACTTATCTTATCATAAATTTATCATTTCATTCACATAGTTTCTTCGTTAAAGTATGCGTGTTAAAGTACTAAATAAAATACGATTCGTTGAACATTTCGATGTGTGTGACATTCGTAAACGATCCTGCGTTCCATTCTCAATACATACATATATAATAATCTCTAAATTTCACTGATGACTTATCTCTCGTAACGAGAGGACGCATTATTATATGCACAAAAAAACTGCAATTCTCGGAAGAAACACAGTACAACAGTAAACGTTGCCAAATTAACCTTCGTGGTGTTCAAAGTGAACGGTTAGAAACGATTGCCTTTTCCTATACTTAGATGGTTATGGTTGCACCATAATTCGTTATTAAGACGTTTCGAGAGAGGCAAAGGATATTGTGTCGTAACGGTGTTATGCTCGCACAATGCTCCCTGGATAAAATCCCCGTATAATAATTTATCGTATTCGCCGCGCGAACGCGTTGAACCTTCGCGCAAACAATGAGAGCGTGAACGTGAAAAAATGACGTCGAGCACGTTGGCTTGATATCGTTCATTTGCTCGCCGGATATCTTTGCGTAAAGGCATTCGACCTGCTAAAAAAAAAAAAAAAAAAAAAAAAAAAAAAAAAAAAAAAAAAAAANGATGGAACTATATTATGATGATACAATTAAAGATACTATTACGAGTACTATTACATGACGCACGAGTTTGAAAAGTCTAGTGTTTTAGCCCATAACGAATGAATATCACGCAATTTCGATTAATTTTCTGATTTAATTCCTTTTAATTTTTTTGCTCGAGAGTTGGCCATTCTTGATTAAAATTCAAATGGTAATAAATAAGACATACATACACGTATGTATACGCAGCGAAAGTATTTGAACATTTATACGTATCCTCTGAAATTTTATTATGAGATCAAACCACTACAAAACAGATAGTTTTTCAAAATTTTCTTAGATTATAAGTTATATCTCATAATTAGGGAAGTTATATTTTCCACGACTATCGGATGGAAAAGCTATAAAATTTCTCAAAAAACGAAGAATCGGAGAATCGTGGAACCAAAGACGAAAAATTTCATCGGATGAAACATGAGTCAGTATTTCGATAATAAATCATTATATAGGAATCTTGGAGCAACTAATACCCAGTTTAATGACATAGTAGTTAACTCCGATAAATCATCATTTATAGTAGTAAAGAAAATAAGAATAGCAGGGAAAAGAAAAAGAAACATTTGCTAAGAGGCTGTGATTAACTCCACTTGGCTGATAAGTTACGAGCTGAATCTACTTCGAGCGACGTCTGACAGCATACTTTCCGAATCAGTTTCCGATGTTTTACGGGCGAACATTCTTTTTTCTCTCGCAGAAGTCACTTTAGTTTGCTCATTATCGGCGAATGCACCATGAAAAATGTAGCGCACGCTTGCGTAATGGAATCGACTTCTTCGGTCGTTCACTTTTCATGCAAAGGTCAGACAATATCGGCGACTAATCGCGATGTCACGCAGATGACGTTAACATTAAAAAAATTTTTCTTCCGATTATAACATTTACCGAGTTACTCAGGATTTTGCAAGTCGATTGCAATTAATTGGCAATTTTCTGGGAAGAAATTTCGTATTTCGTATATGGCAATAATTTTGATGATTTCATAGCGTAGTTTTATTCGTCGATGTTATTCTAATCAACGTTTAATTATTAAGCTACGCCATGATTTCCCAACGTATTATTCCCCCTGTTTTTATAAAACAGTGAAAAATTCACGAAGATTTCGAAAAAAACAAGGCATTTCGAAGTGTCGCATTCTAACAATATATAGCGATTGTTCGACAATATTGTCCAAGTAAATAAGGTCAATTTGATTCAAACAGCGTGACACCGACTTCCTATTTCGTTACACAAAGCTCGTCAAAACAGGTGTAATTATCGTCACCGAATTATCTTAATGGCGTTCACTATTATAATAAACAAGTGATTTCGACATCCGTCGGCGATTGTGAATCACTATCGTAGTTATCGAATGTGGATAACTAATGCAATCTTTCGGTGATAAATTGGATCCGATGTGTCTCTGCAGAAATTACATTCTAAAACTCGATTATTTGTTATATATTTTTTGATTCAAAAAAAGAGAAGTGAGAAACTTTTAATTGTAGCCAGTGAAAAATGAATATCATATTTACTAACGTAATTTATTTAACGCTAGAATTACCGATGACTAAAGCATAGAATTTTCATCAGAGACTTTAAAGTAAAAAGAGTGAAGAGACTTTACTTGTATATTTTACAAAAAAATTATTTGAAACTCTAACATTGTTGTATAAAATTAGAAACTCGTCATTTCGTTGACCATTTTGATAGTTCTATTGTTAGTATTATAATCACACCAACTTGTTACTAGATATATAAGTTGTACACTTTTCTTTATTTCGAATAAAATTCCAATCAAAAGTGTTTTATCGACAATCAATTAAATATTATCGACTTAAAAAAATACTGAAGATTCCCAGTGATATTTAAATACCCTGAATCTGTCTACAGTCTTTCCTCCTTCGTTTCAGACTGTCGCTAGCGATACCAGCCAACCACGAGGGATACTCGAGATGCAGCATGTACGATGTAAATTATAGACAGATTTTGTTAAATGAAAGCCACGTGCCGGACCCACTGTGGCCAACGAAAGCTTGTCAACACGGATGGGAGTTCAATTATAGTACTGTTCCGTACGCAACTGTGGCAACCGAGGTGAGAGACAGACTGAATCTGTCTTTTGACCATTTTCTCTTTCTTGGTCTCTTTCAATTATTTCTATAATATACATATAATACGTAAAAATTTTATTACATCTGCACACACACACACACACACACACACNACGTACAAATTTTTTTACATCTACACACACACACACACACACACACACACACACACACACACACACACACACACACACACACACACACACACACACATATTATTAATAACTGCAACTTTGTAAAAATGTTTGAATCCGATTTTTAAAATTTTTGAAATCGACCCACGCGTCGCGAGATTTCTTTTACTTTCGTGAAAACTCTGCCTCCGCCGGGAAAGGAAATTCGTCCTCGAGCTTTGCGAGCGGCCGGGACAAGCTACATTTTTTATACGCGAGAAAACTTAGGCCGGATCTGAAGTTTCCTCGCCTGATACCCAGCGCGAAAGAGAAGAGAAAGAAGAAAGGGGGAGGGCGTTTCATTAGGAGATTCCGAAGTTCGGCACGGGAATCCATTTAATCGGCACGTGGACGTTCTTACGAAATTCCAGCGAGACGCTTGTTGTCGTCGCCGTGAGTAAATCATTCGACTGCAGGTTTCTGTTGGCAGCTGGGATGGGTCTGTCAGTACGACGCTCTGCCAACCATTGCCCAAAGTATCTTCTTCATCGGCGCTATCTTCGGTGGACTGATTTTTGGATGGATCGCCGATCAATACGGCAGGATACCAGCTTTGATCGGGGCTAATTTAATGGGATTTCTCGCTGGAGTGGCTACCGCATTCACCGATACGTTCTGGCAGTTCACGTTGTGCCGTTTTTTCGTCGGATTTGCCTTCGACAATTGCTTCACCATGATGTATATATTAGGTAATTATCCTCCGATTGTTTCTTCTTCGTTCAGGAAATTCATAGTCTCTTTTAGCAGCTGCCTATTACATTGTACCAAGACGTATATAACTCTTAAAAACAATCGTGAATCAAAGCTCATCACGATTAACACTGATTGACAGTGTTGTCGGATGAATAGAATCAAATGATTGCAACAAGTTGATACGAATTGTAACCATTTTGAAATTCGAAAAAAAAGAAAAACGAATTTGGCACAAAATCAGGTGACGGGAAAAAATTCTATCNGTTTTTGTTTTTTTTTTTTTATTTTTTTTTTTTTTTTTTTTTTTTTTTTTTTTTTTTTTTTTTTTTTTTTTTTTTTTTTTTTTTTTTAAATAATTACTGAATTTAGCGTACATCAAGACGATAGCAAGAAATGAAACAAGAATTTGAAATAAAAAGTCGAGTTCTATGTTTAGTACCACATATAAGGAGAAAAACTGAGAGATTCTGTTGGAGCCATTAGTTACAATTAATTGAAGGTGATCCTCGATTAGAAGCGAACGACCATTAAATGACCAACATGGTTGCTTCATTAAGAATAATTACTCCCTATTTTGCGGCAACTACAAACACGTTGTTCACTGCTGTTAAATTTCCACGTATTTGCCACATCCTGTCCTGCTGCACGATTAAAGAATTACAACCGCGTTTCTAAATAATTGGACGTGCATCACGAGACACTAATCTCACCCACGTGTTCGTGAAATTACAAAATTCGTTCGAAGGTCGGTTTAATTATTGTTCAACGTAACATCGTCTCTCCTTCAGTACGAAAGTCTTCTAATTTTCCACAAGTGCGTAAGAACGTGTGATTCAGTCACAAAGATTTATGTTACAAACGTCTTCAGGTATATCTCGATTACGATAGACGTCGTTATTGCGAAATTTACCAATACAACCTTTAATTAAATTTTATCTACCGCGAATTCTTTAGAAGTGTGATGACAGATGAGAAGATAATTTAAGAAGACACTTGCTTTTGGCCTTGTGCAGAAAATTTTTGTAACTGTGTTAATCACCTATCTTACAATATTACAAATACTCTTAAAAAGTATTATAAATACCCTTTCATTCTAATGAAATCTTCGTTTCTTTGCAATTGAACTAACCTTTACGTAATTCTATCTTTTACATCCTCAACTCTTGCTCCTAGAAATTTAACTAACTTATAAAGATTGTCAGGGAATTCTTAGAACGTTCAAATGCTAATTTGCTAAATTCCTTTCATCATTTCAGCTTATTGTATATATTTATAACTTGTTACTCTACTCCACTCTTCGTAGAGTATTATTTCCAACTTTCACGTCCCTTTTCTATTTCAGTGTTGGAGTACGTTGGGCCAAAATGGAGGACATTCGTAGCGAACATGTCGATAGCGATCTTCTTCACGTTTGCAGCGTGCATTTTACCCTGGATTGCCTACTTCTTGGCTGATTGGAGGATGACCTGCATTGCCACTTCGGTTCCTCTTGTTCTCACCATAATGACGCCGTGGTTGATCCCGGAAAGTGCTCGATGGTTGGTCAGCCAAGGTCAAGTAGACAAGGCTATTCAGATCCTGGGCAAATTCGAGCGAATAAACGGCACCAAGGTGCCTGATGACATCTACAAACGATTCCGGGTAAAGAGATCCACATTTCCTTCTGAATTTTTGCAGTTTACAACGAAACTTTGACATTACATTATTTCTATATAATTCTTAAATTATTATTTCTATTACCAGATTAGAAACTTGCTATTTCTTGCAACTATTATTAATATCAATACACGGTATGAGAAGATAATCCATTTTTGAAAGAGCCAACATTGTACAAACCAAATTTTTTTGCCCATAAAAATAAAGCTGATTAAACTTTGATCTGATTAAACACCTGTTAGGAAACCTGTGTCAGAATATGCAAAGAGGAGGAAGCAGATAAAACGTACTCTGTGCTAGATCTGTTTAGAACACCACGGCTACGGAATATTACCCTTCTATTTATCATTATCTGGTACGTATTGGTTTAGATTAATTCAGATTGCATCTGCCAGATATTTCTCACTCATCGTTCTCTTGCTCAAGAATATTCCGTTTGATCCAATGTCAGTAGCTCCGAGTAGCGCAAGAATTCGCTTCCTGCGTGAAACACGATATCGTGCTTCATTTTATCGTACCGAATTTTTGTTTGTTTCTTTTTTTCCAACGTAGGATGGCGATTTCTTTGGTGTTCGACGGTCACGTACGGAACGTTGATAATCTAGGACTGAACGTGTTTGTCACATTTACAATCGCTGCAGCAACCGAGTTGCCCGCTGATACGTTCCTCACGCTCGTTCTTGATCGATGGGGCAGAAGATGGCTCGCGTGTGGTTCCCTCGTTGTCTCCGGTATATTCAGCATCTGGGCTTCAGCTGTCTCCAATCGTTTGTATATTTCGTTTATCACTCGTATATCACGTTGGGCATTTATAATACAAAATTAGAATTAGATGGCAATCTCTTGAATTATAGAAATTAAAACTGTATCAACTTGCATTGTGTAGGGGGATGCGAATCATCTCCCCTTGGTCCTACCGCCAGGACTATTAAAAATAAATTACTTTATGGAACTGATCTTGTCAATAGTCATAAAATGCCTCAGCAGAGTTCAGAAAGTTTATAGACACCAATCAGTTATGTTGTTTAATTCAAGTAAGAACCGCACATCATAAGCCATCAGGCTTATTGCGTAATAAATCCAACGAAGATATATTCATTCATTTCCCATCTGCCATATACGCAGAGGAGCAGAATCGACAGCAGTTATGGCTGTCCTTAACTTAGTAGATAATTAGACAAATCCAGTTGCAAACAGACAAAGTAGCATCTTCTTTGAAGATCTTTCTAACAAAACAAATTCTTTCGCGAAGTGCGAGAAATTAATACTAGAAATGTTTCTTTTTCAGATATTTACACAGCCTCACTGGCGATTCTTGGCCGATTTTGGATAAACATTTCGTACAATATCGGCCTCCAATACGCAGCCGAGGTGTTGCCAACTGTGGTCAGAGCTCAGGGCGTAGCATTGATACACATAATGGGATACTTTGCTAGTATCCTCGCGCCGTTCGTCGTGTATCTCGATGTCCTATCGTCGATTCTGCCTCTGCTCGTGTTGGGCACGCTTGGAATTATGGGCGGTCTTCTGACTCTGTTCTTACCGGAAACGCTGGACAAAGTTCTCCCGCAGACGCTGCAGGATGGCGAGGACTTCGGGAAAGACCAGAAGATGTGGGATTTCCCTTGTATCGGAAGGTAAAATCACCTTCAGGGGAACTTTAGATCTCTTTCTCTTTCTCTTTTTCTCAGAAATATTCGCAGGTCGTGAAGTTGCGAACTTCGAGACTCTCGAGATTCTCCTGATCTTGGATTATATTTTCTTCTTTCTCAGTTCTTGAGGAAGTTTTGAAAAAGGGAAGAACGTAGGATTGGATTGCTTCTCTTTTCCCCTTCCAAGTGTCTTAAATTTTAAAGAAAGGGGAACGAAATCAAACGAAGTTTCAATCTTCCCCGTTCAGCATAAATTTCCCCTTCGTTTTTAGAATCTCCATGGCGAAAAATGGAATTCAGACAAAATAATTTAACTTTCTTCTAGATTATAGTTGAAGATTTCACAGTCTTTTGTATTAAGTACAAATTTCACGCAGCCATGGATTATCTTCTTCTTCCGAATTTTTCAAGTCTGTGAAACGAAACCTCGGATTACTTTCTTTCCCAAATATATCTTCTTTTTTTTTTTTAAACGAGCAAGCGAGGAATTAAATTCGAAAGTTATTACCTGCAAATAACAACGAATTCGATACTTTTAATTCTAATATTTTCGCAGGAAAGAGGAGGAGGAAGAGATACCGCCTAGGTTCCGATCACTTTCCACGTGCAGCGCCAGGAACTCGATGAGAGCGTCGCTTCGTGGTGAAACTTTAAGGAGCACTATGCTACGACGATCGAGTATAAAGTCGAGGAAGAGCGGAAATTCCGTCATAGAGGTGGAGAGATTGTAGTGAAATATTCACAACGAAGTGTCTGTTA
>NIPQ01090884.1:0-35491 GCA_002806875.1 Lepidotrigona ventralis hoosana | reverse complement strand
GTCCCATCTGTTGATTAATTTCTTAAATCTTAAGTAAATTTTAGTTGTATGTATATTATAATAAATAAATGAAAATTTAAAAACTATATTAATTTATGAAAGAGAGATATAATTTTCAAATGAAAAAGTTTAATCAAATTTAATATAAATTATTCAATACAATTAAATATTAATGAAATTCTTAAAATAAATCGCGAGGCTCGTTTTGTTCAGTAATATTAATTTAATTCAAAAAGAAATTAACATCCATGGATGACTCAATAATGCGGAATTTTAATAATTTCACAACTTTAATGCAATCCGTAATTCATTTTTCGAAACACTAATAAAAAACCGCGATTTGCTCAATATGATGATGGGCCGATATCGGCCAAAAAAAGAAAAAAATATATACTACATACTACTACATATTACATACTACTACATATACTACATACTACTACATACTACAAATACTAAAAGAAAGCATAGTGACAAAATAGTAACAAGAATGACTTTCCATGCTCTAGATGGATTTCCAATCCAGAGGATGATAAGCCATTTGATGCAGCCCTCTTCTTGGCAGTTTGCCGGGCCTCTTCTTTTCTTCGGGCGCAATGCCCGCTGAAACTTACATCTAGGCTCGAGTCTTGCTAATCGTAAATCAAAAAGTAACTTACAAAGATGAAATAAAAAAATAAACCGCGGAAGCTAACCCCAATACACATGGACGACCATCGATCATAATAATCGTTGTCCGTTCGCATGTGTGTGCTCGAGCAGTACCTAGATAAACGTTCGTTTCGGGACCTAATCGCGACTTATCCGCGACCGCGACCACGACACTAAATTCGAAAAATCGAAGAGTAAAACCAGAAACAAATGGCATGCTCCATTTGTACTAATTTCACTGTCGATTTTTCAAATTAGATTTCCTGAAACAGGTTGGACACGCGAAAAGAGGACACGCGACCAGAGACTGTGCCAACCTGCCCGGCCCTACCTACTTATAATTAAACACATTCATACCAGAAAGTATGCTACCTATCCTAACAGTCTATATTTAAAAAATGGCAAAACAGGCAAACCAACACATCCATTCCACGGTTCTCACACACACCACTCGGGCGCAGATACCTAAACTAGAGAGGACGTCCCGGGACGCCTCCGACACCCGAGCTTAACGTACAACTTTCACACTCTAATTTACGTACCATTTTCCTGAAATCGACTGACAATGGCTAGCGATCATTGCGTAAAACGTGATTGAAACATATTTATATTTACTGCTAATATTAATAACTGAGAAAAAATATAACTTCTATAATATAATTATAGTATAATTATAATAACAGTGTAATTATAGTGTATTTATTAGGTATTATGATAATAAATTCATAATTCTATAAATTAGTGGATAAATATTTTAAATATTACAACTTATAATGAATGAGACAATAAAACCGACGCAATTCCACATCCTAACCACACACACATGCGGAAAATACGTCGTGCACGATACGCTAACTCACTGTCAGTCGCTGAGAAATTTTTTATAAAATTACAAACTACGGTCATCGTGCACAATGTCTTTCACTCACCCAAGTAGCACCTGGGCACGTGAGTGAGATCCTGACAATGAACACGGAAAGGATTAAACCTGAAAATCCTAAACTAAAAAAATGATTAGTTTATATAATTTGTATCTAACCGACTATTGTATTATTTTATTTTAAACTGTAATGACTCTACTCTTTCAAAAATTATTCAAATTGCAAGAGAATAAAAACAATGAACAATTTGTTAAAAAGATCTATAGACATTACATACAGTTGCGAATGAAACAATTATACAGTAAATTAAATGTCGATAGAACAACCTCAAGTGATTTCTTCATCAAAGCACATTTTCAAAAATGTGAAAGCAAATGTTCAAACTTGTTGCTTTGATTCAAAAATCTACCTGTCGCGAAGTGGCTTCTTGCACATAAAATTTCATACATTTTTCTGCGGAAAGAATTCTAATCTATTATAGTTCAAGTTCTACTGAAGTTCATAATTATAAAACTCAGTTAAATCATTCAGCACTATTATAAAAGGAAAGATGAAATTGCAAATTGTAATTTGCACTATTATAAAAGGAAAGATGAAATTGCAAAATAGTAATTATTATAACAATTATTAATTAAAAATTATAACAAAATATATCACCAATATCAAGAATTAATAACTGCATCTTTCATAGCAACGAAGTCGGAGGGTATCCGTCTTCTCTACTATGAAATGCTCAAATGAAATCGTTTTAATAATAATTATTCATAAATATTCATAATTTATCTATTCATATCAATATTTTACTTTTGCAAACATTATACTTTGTATAAATAATTATTATAAATGTATATATTCTAATTGTTAAAATCGCGTTGTGCAAGAAGCCCTATCCTGACCTAATACATAAAAAACTTGAAAAAATGTCACTACTCACAGGTACAAAAAATACCTGCGGTCACTATGCTCATCAAGAATTCTACGTATACAACCAGTCACCCGTGCCGATTCGGACCTTTCGTCCTACGACATGACTGAGTGACCGGAGGAACATAAATGCATGCGACTCACATTATTGATGCTGCACTGGTCCAGAGAAAGTGATCGTGAAGACTCTCATCAAACAGGTATCACTGAGCATCCCATGGTCGAAGTGAACGCCGTGAAAAAATTTCTTAAAAAACAAAACATTTTGTTTCTAAAGACAAAGTAATATTTGCGAAAATTTAAATTTTAATAATGAAGATAAAATTTTATTTTATAATTATAATTTTACATAAGATAGAAAGAGTTAGTATTTCAATAGAGAATAGAATTCAAATACGACATGCCAAAGTACTTACATTTTTAGTTTTTGAAGCATCATAAGATCCTTAAAAGGGGAAGTGGAGATTGTAAAAAATCTGTAACAAATATTGAACATTAGAATTTATGTTTAAAAGCAAAGCAAAATCTTAAGTTGGATACAATGAAAGATTCTTACATTCTTGGCTTTAGGCCAATGTTAGATTTCCCCCACAGTACAAAAAAATTGTTGCTGATGTGATGTGTCTGTAACAAAACGTCAAACATTATACTTTGTTGTTAAATTTGAAAAATTAAATAAATTGAAGTATATATAAAGCTACTTACAATTTTTTCCCCCTGAAAAGGCCTTATCCTCTTGAGCACTGACTCTAATACCGAAAACGAATATTGAACAAGAAAAAAAGAAAAATAAAAGACTATCAACGCGCGCGTTTAAATAACAATCGGCGGACTCACTGACTCCAACTTGGCGAATTATAATTTAAATGAATAATCTAATTTAATGAGAGCCATTTCGCTCAGAAAAATACTAAAATATTCCGCAATAAACACTGACTCTATCGACCGCATTGCGCGCGGTCACAAAATTTCCTGAATTAACTGTAACTAGAAAATGTTATAATATAATATATATATAATGATTTAATCAATTACAAAGTTACAATATTTGTATTGGTTGAAATTGAAATTTTGGTGTAAAATTATGAATATGTTTTGGCTGTTTAAATGTTTATATGTTGTTATTTCTTCAATTGTTGAAAATTATATGTTATAATTATTTAGGTAAATCTTATTTTAGGGGACTAAAAACACTTTTTCGGTAATTTGGCAGATTTTGATAAAATATGCAGTAATTTAAAAATTGACAACACAAATACAAATCTAACAGCTATTGATTTAAATTTTTACCTGAGAACTTCTCGATGATACTTCTTTTTGGATGATTTTTCTGGATAATACATTCTTCTTTACAGATAAGGTGTACTTCTTTCTGCCATTCTTCCCGGTTGAAAATCGATCATGAGAAATATCGATTACGTGCGAGAATCGTAGGAAGTGTATTCCGTATTTCACCGTTGGCGCTGTAATCGTTAATTTAAACTCAATACGCGCGCACTTTATACGAAATGTTAACTGGAATAAAAAATAAAAAATTCTGGTGTAAATCAAATATATAACATTCATGAGAAATTCTTAGAAAAGGACGAAAATATTCATACTCTAGATGAAAAATTGTCAGTATTTTAAACTGTTATAAGATGTTTTTATAAAAATCTATTAGATTTATCTTACTTACTTTCTGACATTAATGGCGTCCGTTTCAATTTCGTAGCGTCTCTCTAATACTTCGGAACTTTCTTCACTGTCAACCAATAATCTGTACAAAAGAAAACCAAAACTTTCAAATAAATGTACGAAAAATATGAATTATTCGAAATTAAATAATGTTAAAGATTAAATTTTACAAAAGCTCATATATGAGCTACCGGTAAATATTACAATTAAGAAAGCGATCAAAGAAAATAAGATAATTTATTGATAAATTGTAATAATATTCGATAAATTATTGTATAAAGACTTACGTTAATAGGAGAAATTACTGTGTGGATATAAACGATGGAAGGTTAACAATGAAAGTATTTCAAGAACGCAATTATATATCAGACGAAGAGGTACGTCCCATCAACACAATTGTAGACAAAGGACTAACCCTCTGCGCAACAGGTTTGCGCCGCGAATTATTGCGATGGGGTGGGGCATACGAATACACGAATAGGATTAGAATAATTTGCTGGAAAAGTGAAGTGTCCTATCAGAAGATTTCTAATAATGAGCCAATCAGATAAATAGGCGCCAATTCAATTAATCGTTTCATACTACATTATGAATTTTCGCCACTTTAATTACGATAGCCATGTCTCTAATATAAAATATTTGAAAACAAGAAACCGTTCACATTTTTCTTTTTTCATTATGCAGTGTTATATATTTATAATATATAATATATATTTATATATTATATTTCAGAATTATCAATTAATAATTACTTCTTTGTTACGAATAAAGGAAATGTGAAATTTAATTAATATAATTAAGATATTCTTGTAAATTTTGAAATATTTCTTAATGTTGTGAAGTCCATAAATATTCTGTAATATAATTGATTTGTGAAAATTATAAGCTTTTCAAATCTATCTTGTATCAATCAAATATGGTGTACTTTTTTGTTCGTTAAATAAAGTTGCAAATGACACAATAAACATCATATTCAAACTTGGCAAAGATAGTGTTCATTTTCAAAAAAAACTTATCTTTTTCAAAATATACCTTATATTATCATAAAAAATTATTAATCCCTCTAATACTTCAAAATGTTCCAATCAATTAACAATCTGTATCGAAATTTTAAAATAGACATGAATGACTTTTTATTTGAAATAATGAACAAAATTAAGTGCCAAATATTTCAGAAGCTTTTGAAATTTCTTATCTGAGAACTTCTTTTCTCAGAGACTTTCTTTTGTCGTGTTTCCTGTTTAAAATTGAGAATCGCAACAAATCGTAGTTGGAAAATTCCACCGTTTCACTGGCGCTGTCATCCTAACCTAAATTAAGATCATTGCGCGCGCGTTTTGTACAAAGATACATTGTTTGTAATAAAAACTAAAAACCTTCCTTTTCTAGTAAATAAAACAATAAACTAATATAATTTAACGAATATATAGTTCTTTAAATAATTTTAATATTTTTAATATTAAATATTGATTTATGAATTAATTAATATGAATCAATTAATGTTTCGTCTAGGTATTTTACACCAATTAATTATGCGAGAAATCGAAATGATAAAGAAAACATGCTTCTAAGAGTTTTTAAGTTTTAGTTTATTTGCTGAACAATTCAAATATTCGGCTCGTAATTCGATAAATTTAATTTTTTAATTTCAGTACGAGAAAATTAGTTCCATCTTTCGTCACTAGATGGATTATATTATTTCGTTATTCACAATTGGATCAATTTTTCATTTACAAGAAAAACTAGCTAATAAAATTAATTTATAATCTTTTGCAATTATGTTTGTCTAATTGAAGTTCCAACTTTCTTCCTTCATTGTATTTAAGCTTCGAAATGCAATATACTCTGTAATTATGAAACCGATAATGACGCATGTGACACATAAATGAATCAAATTTAAACGGAGATTTAAAAAAAATTGAATTTTAAGTTGTTCAATTTGTCTTTGTCTGTATCTATCATTAATTTCGAGTGATTTGAACAGAATTCTCCTGTCCATGTATCATAAAGACTTCGATTTTTTTCTGAGACTGGTATTTCAGATGAAATCACATTTAATGTCATATCTATTCTTTCCTTAATCAATGACACAGACTAGGCTACTATATGACTGACGATAAAGAAAAAGTTTATTATAACGATCGAGCTACTTCAAAAAATTGTATACATTTCTAGTGACGCATCTATTTCAATGTTATTTCATGATTTGTTTGTACAGCTAAGAAAAGTATGGCGACTTGGGAAGGTGAAAAATTTCAGGAAATCGGAAATGCCGATGATATTGAGGAAAATTTTGATAACATTCTCGTGACGCATGATCTTCAGGATTGTCTGGATGATAGTTTAGATTTAACCAGTTTTGGAAAAGTGTACGATCAGAACGATGTATTTGATTATGAAAAGTATTCCGATGACGGTGCTCCTATTGATAAAAAACTATCTAATGATGATGCCTCCGAGTAAGATCACATAAATTGTTTGTATTTGCTACTTTGTGTGTAATGTAAATTTGTCTTGTATAAACTAGATATAAAAATTGGAAAATCAGTTAGAAGATATAAGTTATTAACCTATTCGTTTGTGATAGCAAGTAATCTTTTGTGTGACATCCTTATAAGGATATAACGCAATTTCAAATGAAATTTTGAGTTATAAAATTTTGTAAGTATTCATCAAAGAAAGGTCGGATTCCCTTTGTATTTTATTGAAGTTTTTTTGTTAAATATATTTAATTGTACAATACAATTGTTTAATACAATTTCATTTTTCTTTAATTTTAATTTAGATTATGTCTTTTTGGTTTTAAATATTAACTATATTTTATGTTTAATAATTTGCTGTCTTAATATTTATATTTTTGTATTGCTGTTAATATTGTATTATTTGCATAATATTTTATTGTCCTTGTATATCAGGAAAGAATATTCTTATTAATAATATTTATCTAATTTATCTAATATTGATTTATCATTTTATTGTATATTTTTAGTGTTGTCTACTTTTTAAGTAAAGAAATATATAAATTTAACTCAATAGTCATAGATAATAATATATTCAACTATTACTTATAATTGGTATATATCATGTAGTTTCATTCAATCAAAGAATATATATTTTAGTATAAATACAATTATAAATATAAATAAATTAATATATATATATAAATAAATTAATACATATATATATATATATGTATATTAATATAGGTCAATATATCATTCTGTTGGTCCTGATGAAATTTATATGCGGATTCATTCTGATCAAGATGATATTTCAACAAATGAATCTTCGCATGTTGCAGTTGAGAATATAATTCCAGATACAAATCAAAAACATATTGGTCGATATACCTGCGAATATGAAGGTTGTAATAGAACATACAGTACAGTTGGAAATCTACGTACTCATATGAAAACACATAAAGGTAAAGGATTTATATTATAAAAAATATAATTTTTCATAAATTTTTATTATTTTTAGTTTTTGTAAAATGTTAATTTTATCAATTTTATGTAAATAAAAATGAAAATTTTTTTTACTAATATTTAATGTGCTTTATGTATAACAACATATTATAATAATTTTATTTTTATACTCTTCAATAGCTTAAAGTATTAACGACAATATTTTATAATTTTTGTAATCATTCTTATTTTACTTATGTAATAAAATAAAATTATTATATGCTTTGCATGCTATGCTTCTAGTGTAATGCACTATGTTAATTTATCTTTTCTTTTTTATGCTTGCTAAGCCTAAGGAAAATAAGGTAAGCTTATGAAATGTTATTGATGTTATATTTTTTGTTATTAATGAATAAAAAAGTACAAAGTCTGTTTATGTTTTACAAACTTCTTGCGTACACATTTCATCAGTTATAAAATCATCAATGCTGGTATAAAGGGAACGCTTTGACCTGCATGGCTTTCAGATACTGCAAGCAATAGATACTCCCAGCAAACTTTTTATGTGGAGGGAATTCTCAAAACTTTCAGGCGAGTATCGATTTAAATGTGCAGAACCAAATTGTGGCAAGGCATTTCTTACATCGTACAGCCTTAAGATTCATACTAGGGTACACACAAAAGTGAAACCATTTGAATGCAATCACAAAGGCTGTGAAAAAGCATTCAATACCCTTTACAGACTGAGAGCTCACCAAAGACTTCACAGTGGCAACACATTTAATTGCGAAGAGACTGGATGTGTTAAATTCTTCACCACTCTAAGTGATCTCAAGAAACATATTCGTACTCATACTCAAGAAAGACCTTACAAGTATGTTTTTTTAATATTTATTAACTGAATTTTATTTTTAGTAATGGGCTTACTATGGTTTGATATTGGTCTTTTTTCTATTCTATAAACTTGTAATAATAATCTTTTTATTTAATATAAACAAAGGATATGCATAAAATTAACAGTAAGAGATAAACATTATTAAATTCGTAATATACAATTGTATTAATATTAAAACTAAAACTCTGGATGTGCACTATTCAACTTGCATTGTCCAATTTTTATAATCTTTGTTATCTTAACATTAAATGAATTATGTAAAAGAAATTTTATATGTATGTTTAGTATATATATTTAGTATATATATATATATATATATATATATATATATATATATAAACATTATATATATAGTATGTAAATTAGATATAAAATTAAATATAAAAATTATTTATAGATATAAACTTAGATATAAAAACATAAATTACCTTTTTAGATGTAGAGAAAAAGGATGTGGTAAGGCCTTCACAGCATCGCATCATTTAAAAACTCATAAAAGAACACATACAGGAGAACGACCCTATGTATGCACTACAGGCAATTGCAAACGATCTTTCACCACACCTCATAGTTTAAAGAGTCACTTGAGAACTCATAAAAAAACGACTGATAGCGATGAGACGGTATGTAAAAAATTTTGTAATATTATTATACACTTTTAAATACTTGTATCATATTGTGTTATTTTATGACAGAAACATGAAGTCAATAAAGATAATTATAAAAACCAAAGAAACAGTAAGATATTGAATACGGAAATCGACGTTGATGAAGTCACGCCGAGAAATACAAATGTGCCATGTTATGCCATTATACCATTATCTTCTAATAATACAGAAAATAAGGAAAGTATTACTTTTTTATCTATAGAAAATCCAAATGATCAGTCATCTTCTACAAATGATATGATAGATATCTTAAATCAAAATAGACTAAACAAAGAACTTGATTATAACATCACTAATAAAGATACTGAAAATTTAAATAAATCAACAAATGTTACTCTTCTTAATTCAGAAGATATTATCTTGAATAATTTTACTGAACATGCAATTGATAATTTTAATAATAATGAGAATTATGATAAATTTAAAATGTTTAATGAAGTAAATGATTCGAATTTACGAGATCAAAATCAACAATATAAAGTTCAAGATAGCAAAACAGATAATAGAGATAAGTCTTCTAACGCAATAAATTTAGAACAAAAAATTATACAAGATGGGCTACAAAATACTATTGCTCATATCGCAGAAGGAACAAATTTTACAAGTGATATGCAACAATATGTAAATGATAATTCTATTGATGAGGAAGTTTATAATAATAGAACAAATGTAAGTGAGGTTGTTAAAAGTAATAATACCACTTTGTACAACGCAAATTCTGTTACTAGTCATGTATCAAATATAATTAATTCCTCTAATGAGACTCAACTGTTTGATAGTGAGATGGAAAATTTACCATTTATTAATCATAGTTTACGAACTAGATCTCTTAACGACGTTGAACAGGCATTAAATTGTAATGTTATTTCAACTACGCAGTCAGAAGCTGTTGAACTTGCTATTGCATCAGAGGAGGAAATACCTTCTCCTTGGATAGATGTTATGGCAATGGCAACTCCGTCTGCTTTAAGAAGGCAATCATGGTCAGAATTGAATGCTTTTCCAACAGCGGTTCATTTGTTAGTTGATTTAGTTGAACCGGAACCATATCCATTAGAAAACCAGTTACAACCATTACAGCAAGTGGATAATGTAAATTTAGTAGACGTGGAAAATATTAATACCGAATGTACTGAAGTTACGCATAAAGAAAATAATAATGATAAAGAAAGCGAAAATAGTACAAAAATAAAAAGAAATAGAAATATCCTACAGGAAATCACAGCCGAAGCAGATATATGCAAATGTATTGATTGTAAGTGTGATCAATTGAAAAATTGTCAAAATTGCTCAAATAATATAATTCCTGAAGTTAATAAAAAGCACGTTTCACCGAAAATGGTAGACAATTATGTATCTTGTGTTTGTGACAATGAATCCAATGGGTCTTGTTGTGTTGTTATTTGTTTAAAAACATTACAGCAGTTGCAAAAAGTATTCAGTCGTAATTGTTGTAAAAGCACTAACAGTGTATCATGTTGTACAGAAACGTTGTTACCCCCTTTAATGAAGTGCCAATTAACAAAATACCAATAAAGCAAATATTTTAGTGTGTAACTAGTCATGTTCAAAGAAACATTTTTATATAAATATTGAGTAAGAATTTGTTATTTATCATAATATATAAGCTACTAGTTTTTAAATGTATTTTTCCTTATAAATGTCAATGTTTAAAAATTTTGTCTAGGACAATCGAAAATATGGGACTGTGTGTACATTGTCTCAAGATCTTGTTATATAAATATGTAAATGTTATATATTTTTACTTTGTCAATTTATTTGTAAATTTTTTACTTAAAAGTTTTTAAATGTACATCGCTGTTGAATAATTTTGAATAGTTTATAGAAAGAAAATTGTATTATTGTATCATACTGAAAAATAGCAAAATGCCATTGTAAGAAACTAATGCCAAATTCGTGTATTAAGTGTATGGATACAACAATGTACAATTACTATGTACATACTATTCTTATACGTAATAATTATTGTAAGATACTTGAATTCAGATAATATTCATGAATTACATGGTATTTACAAAAAAGTCAATTATTTGTGACCATGCGCGTGTGTGATGTACTAAACATATTAATGGTTGAAAAAAGTAAAATATTTATTACCTAGCAATGGTTTTCCAATATACAATGCTTAGAAGAAATGTAACACGTTAAATTACGGAATTCAATTATAAACCAGTGTGACAAAATATATTAAAAATTGTATTTAAAATTAAATTATGTTGTTATTAAATGACATTAATTTTTGAACTTAAATATTAAATTACCCCAGTTTCTTTGTTTTTGCAGCATTAAAAGTACTTGTTAAACATAATACAAGAAATCAAGATGTACCTTTAAATGTTTTATATAAAAAAACTGTGTTAAATTAAATAAAATTTTACTTTAATGTAATAAATTATTACATAAACTACGTTTTGTTATTTCTTTTTATATAGTGAAATTAGCTGTATCGTTGTGTAGGAATATGATAGAGACAGTAAATACATGATCTAAGAATTTAATGATACATATAATGATATTTTAATATGTACATAATGCTTGCGCAATGTTTACGATAAAGCTTGTACTAAAGTTTCTGCAACTTCAACTGCAATTGCTGCTTCAGCTTTATCTTGTTCTGATGTTGCAGATGAAAGTTGTTGCTGAGCTTTACTAAGAGCTTCTCTAGCTGCAGATACATCAAGATTTTCCAAAGGATGAGCTTCTTCTGCTAAGATCTGTCAATTTTTTTTTTTATTTTGCAGTATTTTACAGAAGAATAATATAAAAACTAGCTAATAGTTTCTTTACATACCTGTACACTATTGTTTTCATTTATAGTGACTGTTCCTGAGGAAACAAAAATTTTTTTAACTGATCCATCTTCTTCATATACTGTAATTACACCTGGTTTCAATACAGCCAAAGTGGGGACGTGTTTTGGTAAAATACCAAAAGATCCAGAAAATGACGGTACATCCACTTGTTTTATTACACTTTGGTCATAGAACACCTATAATAATTTTGTTACAAATTCATAAAATTGAAGTTTAAAGGAATATGTACATGTTATACCTGATTAGCTCCAGCAAATGTAAACTTCATTTCATTGCTAACGGCTGCTGCATCGGCATAAGTTCTTCTTTGATTACGAATATATCTCAAATAAGGGCGTAAGTTACGTGTAATAGTAGCCATGTTAACACACTGTAACAAAAAATTATTTATGAAACTATGAGAATTAACGATACTGCAACTGGTTACATCATAACCCGATCTACATGTATCGTCCATCATAAATTTGAACGCGTTAAAAAGTAGAAATACATATATGAAATATAATTTGAACTTTAATAATTGTAAGTTCAATAAACTTATTTCCTTTATTTAAATATCCTTCACGCTGTATATACTTACGTTATAGCAACTATTAGAGATATAAGTCCAAATTGGAATCAGTCACTGTGTCAGACAGACGAAATCAAAAATGATTGATAAGGACGACAAGGTTCCTATTATGCTCAGACGATGGCATTACCATCGAGATGTTTCAGTAGAGCCCTCTAGTTTAAACGGGCCGATTTAAATAAAATTCGAATTTAAGTTCTCTTAAAAAACATAATTGAATTGATTTATACGATTAATACGAACAAGTTCAGTCTTTGTTTTTAATGCACAAAACTATTGCATTTAAACAAAGAATTTTATACGTGAGTTATTTGTAAGTTATTTATTTATACATTTATACATATACGTTCAATAATGTTCATATGTAACGTTCACATCTGATGTTTTCAATCCTTCGTAAGCGCTAATTGTTATGTATGGCGATGAACAAAAATTGTGGATAAATTATTTCATAAAAATTGAAATTTTATATATCACTAAAAACAATCTACTATATATCTTTTATTATTTCATCGCAGTTAATAGTTTTTTCTTAATAGTTCATATAAATGGTTAGTATAAATGAATGATAATAAATTCCAGATTTGAGGTTATATCTCATACAGAAATTTGATAAAAAAATTTTTGCAGATTTTATAGAAAAATCTGAATTATGGAAATATATTATGTTTTATAATGACAACTATTGCAGTATCAACTATAGATTACATATGTAACATTAGGTAATATTATATATTCAGCTAATTTGTATAATATATTTTATACATAAATAATAACTAATTTGTTAATAGATATATGCTATATTTTAATTTCTTTTTCTTTTAGTTACAGAGATGTAGCGATACGAAAGGACAGAAATTCAATAATGAAAAAGTAAAATCACAGTTTTATTTTTATATTTCTGTCATTATATATTTATTTTATAAATTAACAATGGTCTCATACTTAAAATATAAAAGCGTAATGATAAGTGTTTTAATAAGAGATTCTATGTATGATAGAATGAATAATTATCGAATCGAACAGAGTTAATTAACAGAGTTAAAATTCAATTCAATAATTTATTTAATTCTTTCATTTAGTTCCTTTTATTTACTCTTTCCAACTGAAATATATTGTTCCTACAATACATTTCTCCATGGAATAAATATTTGTACATAGAATATATTATACATTCGTACATTTTAACAATATATTTACAATATCGTTTCAAATATTACAAAAATAATTGATGCCTTCGACCTCCCTAAGTCGATTGCTCTATAATAATGAACGAGTTATTTTTGAATATGAGAATTGATTTTGTACATTAATACAAAATCTCACGATTGAAGTTCTACTACTAAACATCAATTCCATCGGACGAGGTATCTGAGGCCTGATCAATGTCTCGGTTTTCTTCATGTCTCGATTTTAGATGTCTTTCAAGATCCCTCTTTCTCACAAGAAGTTTTCCACATAATGCACATTTGTAAGGCGTTTCACCATCCACGTGTAATCGTACATGTTTATTTAAATTGCTGGGATCTCCGAATGGTCGCATGCAATATTTGCATTTTAAAGGTTTGTAACCGGTATGAGTTCTGTAAATAAAACGAATGTAAAATTCAGAATTATTTTCTAATGTTTTTGTAAGTTCGTATAATTATTAATATTATCAAAGTGATCAAAATAATTTTTCATGAAAATTTTATAGATAGGAAAAGAGCGTATCGAAGAGAATAAAACTGGCTCGACAAGGACCAAGTAATAATTACTTTATTAATAAATTCTAGAAAATGATAGAATCTAGATAGAAGGTAACGATAAAATGATATCAAGCAAATTCTTTGAAGAATATAACAATATAAATTAATTTGAAAGAATTGCAAATGAAATGTTTTAACGTTAACGCAACGTTAGTTCTTAATGCATTGAGCGTAAGTTAGATAGTGGATAAAATAAAATTTAGAATACTAACCTGATGTGAATTTTTAGACCATATTTCCTCGAGTAAATTTTTCCACAATAAATACAAATATGTCCTTGTCTCGATTTACCAAGGTTGCTGACGATCGTTTCCATTTGCTCTGCATGAATGTCTGTACCGATCGGTGCAACGGTCGTTTGAATATTGTATGGCGTCAAAACAGTTTCGTTCCTCGTTAATGGAGAGACGTTTTTGTTTTGATCCGCATATGGCTTGAAAGCAGAGTATCGATGTGGTATGTCTTTTCTTATAGAAGTCCGTTGAGTCGACGAATTAGATGAAATTTGCGAGAACAAAGAATTAGAAGAGAGTTGATTCGAAGAAGACGGAGAGATCTGATTGGATGATTGTGATGAATCATTGTTAGTTGAAACAGGATCGGTAGTACTTGTCGTTTGTACTGATGTCGGTGATATTCTGTTGGAAGGAACTTGCGACGATTTAGTAAGTTTGAATTTGAAACTCGATTTGGAGGCAGATAAGTTTGGTTTTAGCGACGAATCAAACTGCTTTGCCAACATGGACCAAAAATGATTATTGTCCAGTCGACTGCACTTTAGGGCTAAATGTATCTTTAAAGGATTGGGATACTCGAACAAGTTGTTGCATATGTGACAAATGTAGCGATTCTGACCTGAAGTTGATACAAACGTGTTATTTAGATATAATATGAACATATATAAATAACTTGCTAATTACATAATTTATCTGCTTTGAGGTTAAGTATTTGAAAATAGGTGTCTTACGTTGTATATTGTGTGGTTTTAAAAATGGAATGTCCAACATTGCTAGAATATTTTCGTCAAACCACATTAGCAGTGGTTCGCCGGG
Organism: Lepidotrigona ventralis hoosana; assembly: GCA_002806875.1. Classification (NCBI taxonomy): domain Eukaryota; kingdom Metazoa; phylum Arthropoda; class Insecta; order Hymenoptera; family Apidae; genus Lepidotrigona; species Lepidotrigona ventralis. Next base: position 20,186 of record NIPQ01090884.1, on the reverse strand, counting down.
ATTTATGTCTTTTAACGTTTTTAAAATTACACCCTTGTCGTTGATCATCAAAAGTACATTGCTACTCTGACAGTCGTTCGCTAATGTGATGATCCTTAACCAGCAAGAAGTGCTTACGAGACCATCTATACAATACAATCGACCTTGCGCTTCAGCGATTTCAACCTATAATCAATGATGCGGCTTAGGTAATTTACGTGATTTTGCTTTTTTTTTTTTTTTTTTTTTATAAATTTTAATTTTTTTTTTTTTTTTTTTTTTTTTTTTTTTTTTTTTAGAAATTTTAAGATATTATAAATTGTAAAAAATATTAGACATTTTATTTTTCATACTTACGTATTGAATTACGGACGTGCTTTTCTGAGACAGTTTATTTACATCGACGATCTCTGTTAAAGAATTCTTTCCAAGGTGACCCGCAGCTCTGACCTTTGGCCTGCTTAAATACGCTTGGGATAAAGAAGTTCTTTCGAATGCCTCGATACCTACCATCAAGGCGTTTTCATTGATTATAGGATATATGATTGCACTAGTTGATTCCATTGCGACACTAAGTATTTTATCTTATACAGTCTGTATTAAATTCACACACTCATATGGATAACACCGATCTTTCTTCTTCTTCTTCTCTTCCTTCTCTTTCTAGAATAGGAAGTTTTGAATTCCACTATTTGAAAATTGTACTATATCACTTCGACTGAAAGCAAATCGTAAGTAAGTTGCGATATCGAAATCGTAATACTATCAATGCTATTAAAACTCGCTACTTTCTAACTAAAACTCTAAACTATTTAATTTTTTAACTGTTCGTGGATGGCAGAGGTGTCAGTGTTAAAATCCCCCGATGATGGTAACGCGATGTCGAAGTGTCAACTATGTTCGACCTGTATTCTGCACGTGGCTTAAATGTATTCGGTGGGCCCCGAATTGACTATTAGGGGGTAGATACTCGCTCCCCTCTACTGTTACACTCTACACCACTGTCAGTATACGTGTAATTGTATTTAAAGAACTAGTCAGGGGAAAATCAGCCCCCCCTTATTTCTGATTCGCAAATCCTGACGCGGTACCAAATATTAGGGGTAAGTGGGTGTGGCTAAGCAGGGGGTCCGATACCTGAAACGCAAGGTGTATCAATCTAACAAATTTATTATTTATTTAACTTTTGCAAACAATTGCAGAATATATTTAATATTTATTATTATCGTTTTATTATTTATGTAACTTAAGTACTTTTGTTTAAAATAATTTTTTTTATTTTAGATTTTAAACAAATTAAACAAGTAGAAGTTTTTACGAATTAGTTTTAGTTAATAGTGTTATAATAGAGAATATTATATCTTGTAGAGAGAGGGAGTTAATATTTTCTACTAAGCTTTTTAATATATCGATAATAAATAATTATTACAACATGATTTTGTCAACATTCAACAATTAAACGAACACAACAAGCTTAATTCTTCGCATTAACATAATGTAGATCATTGTCAATTACGCATTATATGCATTGCAGAAAAACGAAATGTCATGTTGATTTACACAAATTTGCTGAACATTCTGTATTGGCTTAATTGTTGTTCGCTAATTTATATGTTAACTTTTATAATTTAAACAGACAAGGCAACTGTTGAAAGTTTTTAACTTCAGTTGAAAAGTGATTACAATAATCTATTCTATTATTTTTATTAATTACACTTNAAAAAAAAAAAAATTATTATTTTTAAGGAAAAGAAAAAGTCCATAAATACAGTAAAAATTATAATGTGTATATATATATATTCCATATTTGGAAAATTATTGAAGGCAATATTTCATTACGGGTTCATTTGGATGCAATATCCACCTTGCACGTTGCTAAAACCACCCGCTATTCAAGGGTTTGTTTCGATTCGAGAGTTTAATATTCACTGTAAATTTTACAATTGGTTAAAATATCAATGTTTAACACTTAGATCTTGCCTATTCTTTCGTTTTATACATATGTTTCTCTTTTTTTCTCTCTAACAGATCGTCATCGAACTTGTTTCGCGTTCGGTCGTAACCACGAAGAACACGGGCACGTGACACGCGCAGGTCGTGCAGCCGTCACCAGGAGTTGGCTGTGACTGGGTGTTTGATGGGGCTATAAAAGCCTCATGTGAAAGGACATTGTTTGGCTCAGCTGCAAACCAACGTAGTTCTGTACGGAGAATGGGGGATGTTGCCGAAAGGTGCATCTGAATCAACGGTTGATTAGGAAATTAAGTGGCTCATTCTTCTCGCACGCGTGCGTAGATCATGATCGAACGATATCACTTGAATTTGCCTAATCGTTCTTCGATCTGTACGTTCTCCCCGCAAATTCACCTACGGAAATTTCGATTCTGATTTATCTCCGACCACGAATTCTCTTGAAAAACAGTCGAGTATTCTCACTTGCGAGAAATATGTGTATACATACATATATGAACATTAATTCTAAAAACTTGAAATTAATAAATTACGATCACACACAAACACACAAACACACAAACACACAAACACACACAGATATAGATACACGCACGTGACAGCTATTGTTTGGAAGATAATTCATTTTGACCTGTTCTATTTCCCTTAACCTTCAACCTGGGCCAGCCGAAGAAATTGAAACATATCTTGGAAGGCTAATAGCTGCTTAATGTCTTCTAGAGGTTTACCATTACATAGTTACAGGTCTCTAGTACTAATTTTTAATACTGCTTGAGAGTGGCTGTGAGTGCCTCGATCTTTATCTAATTGTTAGAAAAAAATTTTACCCTTCTTATAGTTTCCTTCCCGACCCTTTAGTCTTCAGTGAAGATTGAACTGGTGATTCGCGATAATAAAATCTTCGACATTACTTTGCTTAGATCTTTCTCGACTTGTAAACTTAGGACACATTAACATTATCACAGAAGTAAACATTTCCGTGAAAATGCTGATTAAAAGAGCATTCGATTCTCATTTTCGTTTCATAAAATTAAAATAAATTATGCAGCGAAAGTAAAAATTCAAATCTATAAAATATAATTTGTTAGTTGGAAGGAAGGGGAAAGCAGAGGAAAGATATCCTTCTTGGTGGATCTCGTCTATGGGTGAAGTGATTCATCTATAGGGTGAATGGTACCGAACCAGGGAATGACACGAGTGTTCACAAGCTGCACCATCCCTTGTACCAAACCCCTGTCCTGGTCCCTTGAAACTCAAGCACAAGTGGTCACCGTTCTTTGCTACCAACCGCATATATCGCGTGTCAAAGTTGCGGCAAGTGTTCTCTGAATTCTTCATATTTTTTGTTTCTAATTATGAAAACTCTTTTTGTAATTTATTAATCATATTGTTTTCTTAATTAGATTGATGCAAAACTTGGCTCGTATAAGATTGCCTTATATAAGATTGCTGACACGTGGCTACATCTTTTCCAAAAGAAAGGTAATTTATTAATAATGTAAAATACATTGAATAAAAAGTGTAAATGATTTAATTGTCTTATATTTTTCGTTGACAATGTCATAATTTGATATTCGTGATAATGTCTTACATTTCGTTCTATATGTTGATATATTGTTTCTAGAAAGTCTCTTAGATAAATTTTAGTTTTTGCCCTCATCCGAACTTTCACCGAGGGTCCCACCCTCTCGTTGTCTCTTTCTAAAATCAGGGTGCATTGAAAGAACCGCGAGCCAGCCAGCGAACAAGTGTTCCACCGTGACCAATGAGCCCTTGCACGCATGTGCGCGCTTCCCAATGCGATATTAATATCGCGATTATCATCTACGTATTATCGCTCATCCCCTGATTCGATGCTCAAAATAAGTCTGTAAGAAACATCCTGTTTGGCTTGTGCTGCTGTTGCTTGCAATTTTTCAGCAATATTTCATTTACGTTGTGATAAATTCATTCAATTCAATTCAGTTCAAATACTTAATTCATTATATGCTTTATTTACTTATACTTTATTAATCCTCCAGTTGCTGTACGTAATATTACGTTAGATTTATTTTGATGATCTTAATTCTACATAGAAAAATTTCTTGCAACCAGAGAATTAAGCATTTCTTTTTCTCTTTTATATTAATAGATATTATTGAACAATGGGTTTTTCCATATACTTCTGTTTTCAATGCATCGTCCATACAAGTTGTCCTAATTGTATTTAGAAGTTCCTATATCATTCGATCATTAGATAATGAATACTTATGTACAATTTCACTGGATAAGAAAAGTCTTTTGATTTCAAGTTTCAGGTTGCGTGGAAAGCGCAGATTCGATCCCTTCGATGTGCAGAGACGTGACAAATCTTATTGTTTGACGCCCTTTTACGAGATTCTATATAATCTAACAACGTTAGACGTCGCAGGGTGAAGACTGAGTTATGGTTGGCTTTGCGGGGAAGTGACTATAAAGGTGATTCGTTTCGGTTCTGCAAGTGTCAAAAGTATGCTTTTAATAGCTCTTCCAACGAAATACTGACCCAGGCTATTGTAACATTTAATATTTTTTATACTAATTCTTTCGTTAGCTTATAGATTTAATATAAAAGTAACAACGAGCCCATGTAAAAGAATGCCACGATATAGTTGAAACTTCGTTGCTTCGGTCACGTGTCTTCGACATATTGCTCGTGTCTCTCAATGCTGAGTGTTCTGTAACGCGACACGTGCCGATCGAATACCCTGTAACAACATTACAGAGGATGCTTCACCCCACGTTCGTATTCTCTCTATTTAACCATTATATCCCATTTAACCATTAGACATCGTTTACTTGATTTTAAGAGTCAATTCATTCGATGAGTTGCACGCAAGCAAATACAATTGATGAAGTTTGATCAAGTACGCTATTTCAATTACAGCATCAAGTTTTCTCTGGATCGAGTAAAAGTGTTTTTACGAAAAATATCTCCCCTCAGCTTACTTGCAGTTAATTGGCAATTCTGCAAATCGTAGAGATCATTGTAAAAGAAATGTTCGCGTACGAAGGTGTGTTCCACGAATTGGTAGATAAAAGAATCGCGTAGAAATGCAGGTGGCATGGGTCACATGGTGGAAGCTGCGTAGAGTTCACCCTGACTGATCAGACCACCGTATTCCCTTCTTGAATCTCCCTAAAAACACGACTCACTTGGCACATGAGTTTTGTGCATATAATGCACGGTATCGAGACAATTCTTCCCTCTCCCAACTCCGCTTAATTTAATCCAATACAATATGGCCCCCCTCACCTTGTCGCCAGAAAGGGTGCGCGGTTTAAGAGGGTGGGTGGCTTTTTAAAACTGTGCCGATCTCAATTCACCGTGAAACCTCATCCTATTATGATCGATCTAATCCTGATTGAGCCCGACAGGTTTTTTACTTTCGCGGTGTACCGACGAATCTTATCTCGTTTCCACAGAACACGATTGAATTCTCCTTTTCTTCTTTCTGGAGTTCCGTATGTATTCTTCTTTTCAAATATGAATAAATTTTATTGAAGAAAACCAGGTGTATTAAATGACTTATAGAAATCAACAACTGTTTCAAACAAGTGTTTCCTATAGGTATGCGTACCGATACATCGCAGCAATCGGGTTTAGTTTCTGAAATATTTGCTTTGAAAATTACAGTCAATTAAACTCATAAATTCTAACAATAACGAATTATTTTAACTAATGTCTCGAAAACTAAGCCAGCAAAGTTGATTTCTACATGTTTAAAAGTCATTGACACTAGAAAGGAAGTAACTTTTTTTATAACAAAGTTGCATAAATATCCATAGTCTGCACATAATATTTAAAAAAAAAACAGAATTTAATTTTCTACATAGATATGTTCGTGTTCGTGATTCTTTTTAATAAATATTAGAAGAATAAATTTTATAATTTAGAAATTTTAGTTAACGGAATAAAGTCTGGCGACAGTCAGACATTATCTTGTCTGGCATGAATAGTACTACTTGTCCTACGATTTAGATCTTGACTTATTAGGTCTAGATTGGACTATAAATCTACCTGTTTTGTATAAAATAATGCCACAATTGAAATTGCCAAAAAATGTTGGCCTGCTTGTATTTTTATTAGAATTTCTTTTCAGTTTGAATATTCGTTTCATCTTCTTGGTAAACTTTTATAATTTTCAGTTTTATTGTTAGCATTTTCGTGATATTTAATTGTTCGAGGGACAAGTAAGTTTTATTCGAGTAAGTTCTGAAGCACGATTCACCCTCGTAATCTGAAATAACAGACGAACGGAGAAGTAAAATTACGCCTGCCGCTTTTAGCAACGCGTTCGTATTTTCGACTTAACGATTGTCTCCACAGCTGCGTTTCCGTATACAACAAAATACACACACACACACAAAATAACTTATCTAAGGATATATATATACATATATCAATCTCGACATTTTCTCTAAATCTTACGAAAGAAAAGTCTATAAAACTTGCGTCAAAAGAATGGAAAAAAATATACTCGATGTTTCTTCTGTAATAAACGTTTTGTTTATTTGCATCACTTGAAATACGTTTCATGGAACTAATTATCGCATACGAATCTTTCACGAAGCGCTTCTATCGCTTCGAATGTTCCGCTTTGAATTTCGATTGGCTCTGTCGATTGTTTCGTCGTCGCTCTTCCTCGGCTCAGAACGAATCTGAAAAATATGATTAATGAATGAAAATATTATTATTGTTTCCTTAAATTCCGAAATGAAATGTTTTCTGTTCTTAGGAAATCCAGCACGGCGAGTATTAGAAAATGGATAATTAATTTCTGATGGAACAGGGCTGTAGTAGTTGGTGTTCGCTATGGGGAAAACGTGGCGGTGACCTGTCACAGGGCGCAACCGGAGGAGATGGATTTGTCTCGCAGCTGTGTACACTGCTTAATGTAGAAGCTACTGGGATGGGGATTGCTCCGATGCTGGTGAAGGCGTCCCTAAATCCGAAAGCTAACTATGATATGCTCGTTTTTCGGTGCCAAGATCAATGAGCATTAAAGCTTCGGCAAACGATGATCCGAATAGCAAAAAGTTCACCAACTTTAATTGGACGACGATCGCTTGATGACAGTTTGTTACGTATCTGTTTAACTTTACGTACAAAAATGTTTGGTGGGATCGGTTGATTAAATGACGTCCGTATTCTTGATAGCGGGTGGTTCGTAATTTACGAAATTCAGATCATTGCCGCCATCTTCTATGTGATCCATCAATGGTTTCCTTGTCTTTGAGGCATCGTACTCTTCGCCAAGTTTCTTATACGTTTCGGCGCGGTCTTCTATGATTTCCCTGACGATATCTGCGTACAGAAAAGACTATTAAGAATATGCAATGAAACATCAACAATTTCTAATCTTTTAAAATGCTATACAACAGCGAGAGGAGGAGTTCCAATCTAAGTTTTTCATGCCTTCTCAAAGGTAACAATAAATAACATAAAATACTTTCTACACAATAGTTTCTTAATGGGGATATATGAGCAGAGGGTAAACCTTTCTTTTAGTGTTATTAGATACTTCTACAAATTTTAAATCGAGTCATAGTGATATAAATTTTTAGCTTCATATGTAACTATTAAAGGCTATCCTAATCAACTTTGGAGCATGTTTGGAGTTTCAAAAGAAATAATTTCTTGGGTAAATAAGTAGTTTGTTTATAACATTATGTATTGTTTTACTAACTACTAAAAATGTGTAATTAATTATATTGCATTTATTTATAAATAAATAATGTTTTGAATTTCGGTGCAAAACTGTATATACTTGTTATGATTGGAATTATTAATTACGAAATTTAATTACTAAAAGCGCGAGAGTTTTGAATATAATAAATTATTAATTTATTAAGAAACTAATGACGTTTACCCATAAGTAATTCCTTGCTCTCGATCATGTAGCCCATTTCTTTCTTAACCTCCTTCATCAACCACGGCATAAAACCTTCTTCGACATCTGTGAAAGCAGATATTAGACTTCCTTTTATTAGAGTCGGTTATACTTAATTCAGTTAACATTAAAAAGCGAGGTAGGAAAAGGGGATGAGTGTTTCTTTCTGTGCGTCTGGCAACGTTATCGACTAAAGGGTATAAATAAAGAAAAATTAATAAACCTTTCTGACTAACTAATGCACAAAAAGTAGCAGTGTTCTTGCGTGTTCACGAACCAGCCTTGATTTCGTCCAACAGAAACCCGGACATCTTCAATCCTTCGAGAACCGCTGGAAGAAGATCAGCTATATATCCTGTTAGTAGGGTAGCTGCTGCGATCCGTTCTTCCGTTTCCTTTCGAGCTACCATCGCGTCCTCGTGTTGTTTTAATCGTTGATCCTATCGAATATATTTCAAATTCAGACAATGACATCCAATGACAATGAAACTCTTCAAACAAATTATCATCCAAACCTTTTCTTCTCTTAGCCTTCTTTCTTGCTCTTCCAGTCTCCGCGCCTCAGCTTTTTCCGCAGCGCGTAATTCCAAGAACTTTCTCTGTTGTTCCCTCAAAGCGGCAATCTCTTCCTCTTCAAGAACTTCTATTAATGCCTGTTCTACGGTTTTACCAACGAGTACCTCGAGTATCGGTTGCACCTCGTAGTCGAAGTCGAACAGCTGAAGATAAGATTCATCAAGATTGAACGACTGATACTCGATCGATCTTTTATTGGTAACAACAATTCAGATTATTCAATTTTGCAGTTTTTTAATTATTACGGTCATCTGTAAAAATCAAATTTCAGACTCGCCTTACGAATTTCATTCAACTTACATCACCAGGTTCAATTTGTGTACAAGCATCTTGGCCAACTTTACCCGGGCAATATTTCGGTGTTGGAGGTCTATTTAGGAAGTAATCAGTCTGTGTCGCGATATCGGTTTCATCAGGTTTTTCGAATAACTGTCAAATATAATATCCATACCCATTATCCGGACTTTGTTAATTGCAGGCTATTACAACGTTTGATAAATCGCCGAGATAAAGAAAGAACCTAGCTTACCTCTTCGAGATAAACTTCTGTTTGTACCGGCTCATGCTTACGGCCAGGAACCGGCGGTGGCGAGCCTACCCTAGCAACCAGAGCTTTAGTAGCTTGTGCCTGAGCTCGTTTCCTAGCCAAATTCCTCCTTCTGGCCTCTGCTTGCCTCGCTGCTATCGATTGCTCTCCATCGATCTGAGACAAATGCGTGATTATTTTCCCATGCATGATACACGAGTTTTCGAACAGTATTGTTTAATTTATTACTCACGAGGATAGGAGGAGTGGCATACGTGCTTCCTCGAACGACGCGCCGATCAAACATGATATTCCCAAAAGGAATCGGTTGATCACTGTAAAGAAAAGAGATCAAAAGGATTTTACATGTTTCAAGGTGAATTGGAAGCTTTGATTACATAGTACAGTGTGTATTTCGAATTATACACGCACGTAGAATATACTACGAGTATATATAAAAAGAAATCTACGATCTGCGTGCACGCAATCTAAATCGATAATCTTCAGCAACTCCTCCGTACACGTAACGAAACGATTCGTGAACTTGCCGTTTCGATCGTTTCTGACACGCCTCTTCAACGCTTTGCAAGGACATTTTTTTCTTTTTTACTCGTTTTTAAGGGGCGCAAGATGAAACACAGCGAATAAGTTCCCAAAATGTTGGCAAACTTACGTCGCGTCGTTTCTCTTAGCGGTCTTAGTTCGATCATCCAAAGTCGAGGCAGCCATGGTCGTCGCATTCATCATTCCGAGGGTAAAGTCAACAGTGGCCTTGAGAGCAGCCGGGCACCTGGCAATGTGGCTGCTATGACGTACTTCCGGTTTCTTGGCTAACGACGCGAGTGACTTGAACTTTGACCGCAAAGGACAAATATCGATGTCCTCGGTATCGTTGGTATTCGTTGCAATACCAAGGAGAGCAGCGACTTCCGGCGGTGGCAACAGAAATTCGCCAGTCTTCACAGTGGTGATGAATGGCTTTTTACGGAAGGTTTGGCCCTTCTTCGCGCTCTTACGTTGCTCTTCCTTCTCTTGCACCTGTTCTTGAAGCTTTTTCAGCTTGGCGTTTAGAACTTCGTTGAAGTCTTCCGTGGACAAAGTTATGCTCGGCTTTATTGCTGGTATCTTGTCCGCCGAGCGTGAGCTTTCCTGACTTCTGCTTCGCGCCTCTCTCTTCAATGGATTCACTTGGTTCGATTGTAAATTCGACTGGACCAAATGGTCGTTCGATCTGCTGATGCGTTTTCGATCTAACAGGTTGTTATTCTTAACATTTTCCAGACGATCGTCGACGTCCGATCGATTCGTCTCGCCATTGCCGTTCACATGAAGAAGAGGTAGATTGGTGTCTAACCCATCTTTCTGGAGAATGGTAAACGCTGGAGAATTCTTTCGTTCGAGATCGAAAGGATCTCCATTGGCTGTTGGCGCCAACGCGGAAATCCCAGCTGGCATGTCGTCGTTTTCAATAAGTCTTGCGGTTATTTCTATCGCGCATTTTTCAAGCACAAAGTAAGTACACTAGCTAGAGTACAGCTGATATCTTTCAAACCTTTGATTTGATATTTTTCTCTTTTTCTAACTAGATTGTGAATCAGTGATCTGAGTTTAGGAGATGATCCGAGAGCGCCTGGCACGATGGCCACGATGTTACTAACAGGCTCGCGATCATGCAAGCGAGTTCATAGAGTGGACAATGTCCTTAGAATCGACCGATATATACCGCAGACATGCTACACGTATATTTTTACGCAGCGGCCACTCAATAACGCTGACCGTCGTGAACTTTGCGCATGCCTAACTCATGCTAAAGGGGCTCGAAATCGGTGGTAACTATGACCATGTACGTCCGACGATGTACCGTAGAGTACCGACCAGAATTTATCTTCAATTTTGCAACCCCCTCCGTCAACTTCTTCAAGGTGAAATGTCTGCTTACATTTCGTTTCACCGACCGTTTCTCGTGCCAACTTACCTTGTCATCCTATTCATTTATGAGTAAAGTATTAAAGTTTTCGCTTTAATCGCGTGATTGTGTTTCATTGTTAATATAGGCCTCTGTTCTTCCAATAATGCCGTTTCGTACGATCGATCGTTATTGGGTTATATACGGCAAAAATTTTTGAATATTTATCATGCATAAATATTTATCAGTCGAAGATTGTGACATTTACATACTGAATTAGTATATTACGGTACGAAAAAGATCTAGTCATTATGCATAATGACTACGTATTCCTCCTTGTCTTTCTTGGTAAAAATTTTCGTAGTGCAGATTCGTACTTTTCCTACAAATTAACTATCCTTTCGGTTCTTTCGTATTATGTATAAAACGTAGCTTTAAGCTTGTCATAAATTACTCGTTCTTTGAAAACCCTGTGCCAGCGATCTCTGAAATTGATCAGCAAAGTGTAAAAAGAACTATAATACTGACGAACATAAGCAACTGCAGTATCAGTCATCTGTACCAGATAACTGCATGAAGATTTCCTAAGTTGATACTTATGTGAATAGAATGAAGTTTTCAGGTAGGCAGAAAAAACCTTCACGAGAATATGAAGTGCAAACTTTAAAGTTGACAGATATGATAAGAAGAAAATTTGTAAGTAAAAGAAAAGATAAAAATGATTTTCTTTTATACCTGTTTTTTTCTTTTCTGATTTTTTCTTTGATACCTGTTCAAGATTTTTAAAGAAACTAAATGATTCGTTTTTTTTTCAGAATTTGTTGAAACATTAAGGAAACTTACGTGGGTGGATTCCTGTATTTCTTCTGTATATGCAAAATTGCTCTTGGACTCTTGACAAAGGTGTACGTTTCCTTTCTATCCGCTTCTCTGGACGGTATATTGTAAGAATGAAGACCACGATTACACGTTCGACACATATCCGCTCTGGCAGTCATTCTTTCGTTGATAATTTTAATTCAGTGATTATTATACGACGATCGCTCTTTTTGCAAAAATTCTACACTGAAATGAATTAATGCTTAATGTAAGATGACCACAAATTCGGGATGGTTTCAAAGATGATTGACTTGTGTACTGCTGTTGTCAAGGGAACGCAAAGAGAAAGGGTTTCCTTTCTGTGTATATTGATGTAACTTTTATAACCGACAGAAGTTCTATATTATATAATTAAATATAAGAGTTGAAACAATTTTCAATAACTATAATATTATTTATTTCCTATTGTTATTTTACATTAATTTATATTTTTTACAAAAAAAGAAGGTTTCTTCTATCTAACTCTAAAAAAATAATGATTTCTAAAATATTGCATAATAATAATTATAATTTGATATATAAACGTTAAGTACTTTTTATTTATGGGCGTAAAGGAATATGTATTTACAGTTGGTATAAATGAAAACTACTTATCGATACCTTTTTACACTGAAATCACAGTCGGTATATTCAATAACTGCACTTACCAATAAAGACTATCTAAGCAATAATAGTGCTACAGCAATGCCACTAATAACATTCATTTTAAAACTAATAATTCAGGACAGGTAATTTCCATTAAAAATCATTAATTTCCATTACTAAGCAATTATTTGGATTTCAAGCAGTATCTACAACAGAAAAATTTTATTAAATATAATGGAAATTATTTTTGAAGACAAAGTCACTTAAAATTAAAATGTAAAATTAAAACACGCTTATTTTACTTACGTAATAGTTTAAAAAATGAAATTACAGACATTGTGTTAAATTAATTGTTATATATAATGTATTTTTGTACGCAATTGTCTTAACTTAGATAATGATTATAACACCAATGAAACATTAATATACACAATTATATATCGCTATAGTCGATGTATTACTTACAACCGATATGTCAGGATCTATAATATTGTGATCTAACCTAGAAGTGTCAGTCTTAAGCAGGAAAAACTGTAAAAAGGAGTGTTATTGAAAAGTTGTTAGGTGAAAACTACACTCAGTAGCTTTTAGTTTCGTTTTTTCATTATCAAATAGGTCTACGATTTAACAATGAACATTGTTCAAAAGAGTTGTTACATCACACATATATTTGTCACATATATTTAATCCAATTACTTTTTGATTTGAAACAAATACATATGTATATAGTAATTCACGAAAATATTTGAAAATACTTAATACAAGTACTTTAATGCAATATAAAATATTTTATAGTAAAGACACGACTATCATGATTACATTGGTTAAATGTCATGTACAATATATAAATATTAGCAAGACTTTATAATATTTATCAGTACAAAAAATATATTTCAAATAGTATAAACAGAAATTTTGTAAAATCGATATTAAATATATCTAATATATAAGATATTTGTATATGTAATAAAAATTTTCTAGTGAAAAATGTAACTGTATTTCGAATTAGAAAATTATTCTCTTTAGTTGTTCTAAATGATTAATTGAATTGGCGCCCAAAAGTTCTACAAAGATATTTATGTATAGATTTATGTGATTGGCTCATTATTAGAAATCTTCTGATAGGACACTTCACTTTTCCAGCAAATTATTCTAATCCTATTCGTGTATTCGTATGCCCCCACCCCATCGCAATAATTCGCGACGTAAACTTGTTGCGCAGAGGATTAGTCCTGTGTCTAAAATTGTGTTGTTCGGACGTACCTCTTCGTCTGACATTTAATTGTGTTCTTGAAATATTTTCATCGTTATTCTTCCATCGTTTATATCCACACAGTAATTTCGCCTATTAACGTAAGTCTTTATACAATAATTTATCGAATATTATTACAATTTATCAATAAATTATCTTATTTTCTTTGATCGCTTTCTTAATTGTAATATTTACCGGTAGCTCATATATGAGCTTTTGTAAAATTTAATCTTTAACATTGTTTCATTTCGAATAATTCATATTTTTCGTAGATTTATTTGAAAGTTTTGGTTTTCTTTTGTACAGATTATTGGTTGAGGAAAGTGAGGATTGTTTCGAAGTATTAGAGAGACGCTACGAAATTGAAACGGACACCATCAATGGCGGAAAGTATGTTACGATTAATCTAATAGATTCTTATGGAAAGATGAAAATATTTGATATATTTTAACGAAGATAAATTTTTCGTTTGAGAAGAAATGCTATGACTGACAGGTTTGAATATGTTCTGCGCATTGCGTCGTTTGGGTGCCGCGCACCTTTGTCAACAAAAAAAGAAGCCATATTTGATTTATACAAAGTACATAGATTTAATTCTTTAATAATGATTATTCAGCGTAAAATTTTCACAAATCACTTATATTACAGAATATTTATAGATATTTGATAATATTCATACTTTGTTTTAAGCTTATTCATTTGATAATTCATACTTTGTTTTAGGTTTTTCATCTTTTTTTTTCATTTTCTGTGCCTTGCGGAAGAGCTATTTTAAAAACCAGGAATGTAAGTAATTTTATACTTTATACTATATTTTATTGTGTTTCTTGCATTTTATACTAATTATTATTCTTATTAAAAATAAAATCTAATTACAAATTTAACAAGTTTCAATTTTTCATTTTATTTTTTTCTTGAGTTGAATATCATTGAAATTTCATATTTAACAGTTTTTCATTATTTTAAATTTTTCAAATAATTAATGCTGTTTTTAAGAAGAAATTATAATGCTATGTTTTAAGAAGAAATTTTAATGTTTACAGATTTTGGGTCACATCATTCTTGCATGTAATCGTGAGTTGCATGTATTTTTGTTCCTCTGGTCACTCAATCATGTCGTAGGATGAAAGGTCTGAATTGACACGAGTGACTGGTTGTATTATGTGGAATTTTTGACAAGCGTAGTGACCGCAGGTATTTATTATACTCGTGAGTAATATTTTCTTGTTTTATTTATTAGTTCAGGATTTTCTTGCACATCGCGTTTTTATAGTAATTATAATGCAATAATAATTAATATCAGTAATAGTAATAATAGTAATAGTAATAATAAATGTAATAATAGTAATAATAAATGTAATAATAATGCAATAATAATTAATATCAATATAATGTTATGTCAGTAATATTATAGTATAAAAAGTTATATGAGTAATATAATGAACTCGTTTGCAATTAAAAATAAATAGAATGTATTTTAATTACTTCAAGGATAAAAAATTTTAATTTTGATTATTTACAAGTTTATACTATATATTGAATAAATAAATTATAAATGCTTGAATAAATAATGAATGAATTTGCTTGAGTATTTAGTAATAAAAAGTATTTAGTAATAAAAAAGTCGCTCTGATTTCGTTGCTATGAGTATTGAAATCTATGAATATTGAATATTGAAATTATTACTATGTTAGTGATAATATATATTATTATTATTATGGTTGTTTATTATTATTATTATTATGTAGTTATAAATAACATTGATAATTGACAATATAGAATTTATTATTTGATTTTTATTTTCAATTTAATTTGAATAGAATTTGAAACATAAAATTTAAAATGTGTAGCTATCAAAGTTCAATTTTATTCATTCAAGAATGTATTTTCATATGCAAGAAGACACTTCGCGACAGAAAGATTTCAGAATCAAAGCAATTTTGAATGTTTTGTGTTTTCAAAGATGTGCTTTGATGAAGGAATTACTTGAGGATATTTCTTTTACTTCATTATTAAAGTCATTATTATTTATAATAATTTGTAATAATGCAATTTTATATAATTGGAATTGAATCTTTAAATAAATAATGTATAACATTTTAATAATTTACTGAACTATTAAAAAATGAAATAAAATAAGAGTATGTTATATTAAGGAATATTAACTCGTTAGATACAAAATAAATATATTAATCATGTTTTTAGTTCAGGATTTTCAGGTTTAACTCTTTTCATGTTCATTGCCAGGATCTTACTCACATGCTCAGATGCTACTTAGATGAGAGAAAGATAATAAACACCATAGTTTATAAGTATAATAATTTATTCAGTGACTGATAATGCGTTAGTGTATCATGCATAACATATTTTCCAGATATATGTGTGTGTGTGTGTGTGTGTGTGTGTGTGTGTGTGTGAGAGAGAGATTGGGATGTGTAAATGTGTCAATGGAAACTGGAATAAAAAATTTATTTTTTAACAACGTAATTAGATATGATATTTTTTATTTATTTTAATGTGTAGCTTCAGAGTCTAAATGAATGTTGTAAACTTGATTTTATAAAAATTTGGATATATCAAAGAAATGTTTCTACAAGTATTGTTTGATATAAAGTTATGTTGTGTGGCAAATTATTTTTTGCAGTTCGTTTTCGAAATTTTGAAATTAAATTCATTTTCTTAAATGAGATAGTTATTTATCAAGACGGATTCAGTGACTTGCATACGAGGTCATTTGTTATTATAACTTGTTAAAAATTAATGAGTTATTATTTATAATTCAATAAAAAAAATCCTAAAGCTAGTTTCAAGGGCTCATTATAAAAGGGAGATTTCAGTTTTCAAGGTAGATCTTATCATGAAAAAAAAAATTGTTCAGTGATAGAAAAATTTCTCTTTGGCGAAATGTTTGAATTTTTACAATTTTCGAGAAGGAAAGTATTTTTATTTTTAAACTTGCTGCATGATGTAAAAATAAATATTTTTGAACTAATCAAACTCAAGATTGTGAAAGTGGAGATTCTAAAACAAAATCAAGTTAATTGTTCTACAATTTTTTTTCATGAAATTATAACAATTAAGTACTGATAATTTTTCTTTTAGTATATGAATATTATCTTTCTTTTCTAAAAATTCATAAATTTTGTGTATTTTATTGAGACCAGAGTTTTTTATTTTTTATTCCAAGTTAATATTTCATATGAAATGCGCGCGTATTAGGTTTAAATTAGCCGAAGATTACAGCGCCACTATACGGTGAAATAGGCAATACACTTCCTACGATTCTCGAACGTAATCGATATTTCTCGATTTTTAAGTGAGAGAACAGACCTTTAATGGCGGAAAGAAGCACACCTCATCTGTAAAAAAGGACGTGCCATCCAGAAAAATCACCCAGAGAGAAGTGTCTTCCAGAAGTTTCCAGGTAAAAATTTAAACCAATAGCTGTTAGATTTGTATTTTTCTTATGTATTTTTAAATTATAATTTGCATTTTGTAACTGGCAATTCATCGAGATGTGCCAGATTACCAAAAAAATTGTATAATTTTTAATCCCTTAAAGTAAGATTTATCTAAATAATTATAACATAATTTTCAACAATTAAAGAAATATCAGCATATAAACATTTAAACAGCTAAAGATATTCATAATTTTACACCAAAATTTAATTTCAATTTTAACCAATACAAATATTATAACCTTGTAATTTATTAAATCATATATATATATACACATACACACATATACGCGTATTTTATTATATGTATTTTTTTACACGCCTCTATATTATAATATTTTCAGGTTACAGTTAATTCAGAAAATTTTGTGACCGCGCGCAATGCGGTCGACAGAGTCAGTGTTTATTGCGGAATATTTTAGTATTTTTCTGAGCAAAATGGCTCTCACTAAATTAGATTATTAATTCATTTAAATTATAATTCGCCAAGTTAGAGTCAGTGAGTCCGCCGATTGTTACTTAAACGTGCGCGTTAATAGTTTTATTTTTCTTTTTTTCTTGTTCAATATTCGTTTTCGGTATTAGAGTCAGTGCTCAAGAGGATAAGGCCTTTCCAGGAGGAAAAAATTGTAAGTAGCTTTATATATACTTCAATTTATTTAATTTTTCAAATTTAACAACAAAGTATAATGTTTGACGTATTTTGTTACAGACACATTACATCAGCAACAATTTTTTTGTACTGTGGGGGAAATCTAACATTGGCCTAAAGCCAAGAATGTAAGAATCTCTCATTGTATCCAACTTAAGATTTTGCTTTGCTTTTAGACATAAATTCTAATGTTCAATATTTATTACAGATTTTCTACAGTCTCCACTTTCCCTAACCTTTTAAGGATCTTATGATGCTTCAAAAACTAAAAATGTAAGTACTTTAGCATGTCGTATTTGAATTCTATTCTCTATTGAAATACTAACTCTTTCTATTGAAATCTTATGTAAAATTATAATTATAAAATAAAATTTTATGTCCATTATTAAAATTTAAATTTTCGCAAATATCACTTTGTCTTTAGAAACAAAATGTTTTATGTTTTTTAAGAAATTTTTTCACGGCGTTCACTTCGACCATGGGATGCTCAGTGGTATCTATTTGATGAGAGTCTTCACGATCACTTTCTCTGGACCAGTGCAGCATCAATAATGTGAGTCGCATGCATTTATGTTCCTCCGGTCACTCAGTCATGTCGTAGGACGAAAGGTCCGAATCGGCACGGGTGACTGGTTGTATACGTAGAATTCTTGATGAGCATAGTGACCGCAGGTATTTTTTGTACCTGTGACATTTTTTCAAGTTTTTTATGTATTAGATCAGGATAGGGCTTCTTGCACAACGCGATTTTAACAATTAGAATATATACATTTATAATAATTATTTATATAATCAAAATACAATGTTTGCAAAAGTAAAACATTGATATGAATAGATAAATTATGAATATTTATGAATAATTATTATTAAAACGATTTCATTTGAGCATTTCATAGTAGAGAAGACGGATACCCTCCGACTTCGTTGCTATGAAAGATGCAGTTATTACTTCTTGATACTGGTGATATATTTTGTTATAATTTTTAATTAATAATTGTTATAATAATTACTATTTTGCAATTTCATCTTTCCTTTTATAATAGTGCTGAATGATTTAACTGAGTTTTATAATTATGAACTTCAGTAGAACTTGAACTATAATAGATTAGAATTCTTTCCGCAGAAAAATGTATGAAATTTTATGTGCAAGAAGCCACTTCGCGACAGGTAGATTTTTGAATCAAAGTAACAAGTTTGAACATTTGCTTTCACATTTTTGAAAATGTGCTTTGATGAAGAAATCACCTGAGGTTGTTCTATCGACATTTAATTTACTGTATAATTGTTCCATTCGCAACTGTATGTAACGTCTATAGATCTTTTTAACAAATTGTTCATTGTTTTTATTCTCTTGCAATTTGAATAATTTTTGAAAGAGTAGAGTCATTACAGTTTAAAATAAAATAATACAATAGTCGGTTAGATACAAATTATAAGTCTATAGATCTTTTTAACAAATTGTTCATTGTTTTTATTCTCTTGCAATTTGAATAATTTTTGAAAGAGTAGAGTCATTACAGTTTAAAATAAAATAATACAATAGTCGGTTAGATACAAATTATATAAACTAATCATTTTTTTAGTTTAGGATTTTCAGGTTTAATCCTTTCCGTGTTCATTGTCAGGATCTCACTCACGTGCCCAGGTGCTACTTGGGTGAGTGAAAGACATTGAGTTAGATACAAATTATATAAACTAATCATTTTTTTAGTTTAGGATTTTCAGGTTTAATCCTTTCCGTGTTCATTGTCAGGATCTCACTCACGTGCCCAGGTGCTACTTGGGTGAGTGAAAGACATTGTGCACGATGACCGTAGTTTGTAATTTTATAAAAAATTTCTCAGCGACTGACAATGAGTTAGCGCATCGTGCACGACGTATTTTCCGCATGTGTGTGTGGAATTGCGTCGTTTCTATTGTTACATTCATTATAAGTTGAAATATTTAAAATATTTGTACACTAATTTAAAGAATTATGAATTTATTATCATAATACCTAATAAATACACTATACGCATGTGTGTGTGGAATTGCGTCGTTTCTATTGTTACATTCATTATAAGTTGAAATATTTAAAATATTTGTACACTAATTTAAAGAATTATGAATTTATTATCATAATACCTAATAAATACACTATAATTACACTGTTATTATAATTATACTATAATTATATTATAGAAGTTATATATATTTTTTCTCAGTTATTAATATTAGCAGTAAATATAAATATGTAATCACGTTTTACGCAATGATCGCTAGCCATTGAATTACACTGTTATTATAATTATACTATAATTATATTATAGAAGTTATATATATTTTTTCTCAGTTATTAATATTAGCAGTAAATATAAATATGTAATCACGTTTTACGCAATGATCGCTAGCCATTGTCAGTCGATTTCAGGAAAATGGTACGTAAATTAGAGTGTGAAAGTTGTACGTTAAGCTCGGGTGTCGGAGGCGTCCCGGGACGTCCTCTCTAGT
>NIPQ01090883.1:13683-28365 GCA_002806875.1 Lepidotrigona ventralis hoosana | reverse complement strand
TCTTAAAAATAATGCAAGAGAGGAAGCGTTCAATTCAATAAATAATTTTCGATATAGCTGTAACAACATTATTCATATTTTCTGATTTTAATTTCTATGAATACCTCGTCTGTGCTAACGACACTGCAGTGCAAAACCTATCTAGATCGATATAGTAGAATGTGATACGAAAATGGTAAGGGAACCAAGACCCCTAAAACATGATTCTTAATCATTGATCAGACACGAAGAAGTATTGGATGTCTGGTCTATCCCAGTTAATTAACAATATCGTTGACTAAATATAGAATAGAAATGGAACTTCGTGCCTCAGAGTCTGAATTACCGACCAAGAAAAAATCATTGGTTTTTTAATGCACTCACAGACGAGGTATATAAACAAAGTCACCTCGCTGTGACATGGGATACAAAAAAACATTGGATGTTTGTCTATTCTAGTTAGTCAATGATAGATTATCATTCATATTTCCTAGGTTTTTTAATGCACTCACAGACGAGGTATATAAACAAAGTCACCTCGCTGTGACATGGGATACAAAAAAACATTGGATGTTTGTCTATTCTAGTTAGTCAATGATAGATTATCATTCATATTTCCTGATGTTTATTCCTGTTACTAGTAGCGCTGCAGTGCGAAACCTACCTAATCGACATGGTAGAATGTGACTCAGGGACGAAAATGGCAAAGGGGTAAAACATGAAACACATAGACGAGATCACAGACGAGGTATGTGATTCATATATTTACTCTTGTCTATCAATGGTAATTAATAATATATTCTTCATATAAAAATAACACATCATAACAAAACAAAGGGGTAAAACATGAAACACATAGACGAGATCACAGACGAGGTATGTGATTCATATATTTACTCTTGTCTATCAATGGTAATTAATAATATATTCTTCATATAAAAATAACACATCATAACAAAGCTCACTATAATAGATAATTATATTTTATCCAGTGATTTTAATCGACAAGTATTCAATTCATACTACTTTCTATAACAAATTTTCACGTTGTTACCCTTTATTCGACGCATTGAGCAAAGTAACGGGATTATTTAATTTATTTCATTCAAATGTTAACATATTCTACCCCACAATTCCAATTATCCAGTGTTCCGATAAAACCAAAAAAGTTTCGAACCTATCGTAGCCGTAGAATCGTTTAACTTCATCCCATCGACAAATCCCATAAGAAAGCTAGCACGTGAGATTCTTTCGGCAGTTGGAGCACTTTCGTACAAAAGTAACGGCTATCCAATAAGAATCGAACGCATTAGTTAATCCCGTTTCCGCTTTCCTTCCTAATTGCTTAAATTGCCGGAAAAGTTCAAGCGAAGCTGCGGCCACGCAAGCGCAGCATGGTGCGCATGCTGCGCCACTACCACTCTGTTAGGTAAGGTTAGATTAGATTCCACATCGTTTTCCAACCCTCTCTTCATGTTCAGTACACCCCAAGCTATCACTGCGGTCGGTAGGTTTCACCTATACACTCTCCAAAGGCGAATGCACGCGCATACATGCACACACGCGTGTATTTGTTTATACGCTTGTATGATCGCGCATTCGTCTAATCGCACATTGATCTACACGTCGATGCGACCATTTACGTTGTCGTAATTAAATCGGGGACCGATAACTAGATGAAAACATGAAATCGTCATTTTCGAACGTAGTTTGAACGATCTGAATTTCACTTAGACTCGCTTAAATTTACCAGGTGTACGATCGCGTTTTCTCTCTTCTTTTTTTGGTAAATCGAGAATCGTGTTGCGAATTACCGATGCGAACATGTATAAGAAACTTTGATTGGACTAAACAGACTCGTACAGTGTCGTCGCGACGGTGGTTGTGAAAGTGACCGTGAAGATTGTTACTACGAGACAGTCTCAACGGAACCAGCCACACACAGGGTGAGTAAAATGATTTACAGTTCGGATGATTAATACTTATCGTAGAACTATTTGAAACTATTTTCGTGTAGAGGAAGCAGTTCCTCTAAATTTGCACGCCCTTGATTCGATCAATTTAAAGGTCTATCGCGCGAGTACTTTGGGAATTACGCGCGGCGTACCTCCGATAATAAGTATTTATTGAAATCAAATTATACATCGATTTTGACGTCCTTTAATGGAACGTTCGCGTAGAATGCACTGTGCCTACACGTGAAACTACCGTCACGACTTTATCACGTCCATCATGCTTCAATCACGCATATCAGCTAACTCGACAACAACACTACAAACAGGCGAAACACGAAACGAAAAATCACCGATTTAAATCTAGCATGTACCGACGCGTTCAAACGACAAAAATTGTCGTACGAAAATGAACAGGCAACTTCCGTTCACAATGCAGTCGGTCCTATTAGCAAACCGCGGAACCGAGAGATGCGTAAATGAGGCCACGAGCGTCAAAAACACGGTAGGGACCAAGTAAAAACGTTAAAGAGGAGACAGAGGGTGGAAACGTAAAAAGAGGCATCACGGTCCAGGATGAATTGATATAGAAGAATTCCTCGGTCCTGACTGCGAGTGCAGCACGCGTGGGATGAATACGTAGAGACAGCTGCATATCCGTAATCACGCAGGTGTAAGTGACGTCTACGAATAAACTGGGGGTGGCGCGCAGGCGCCTCCACCTGTAGATACGCTGCTATACGCGAGGCTAAATGGTAGATATATCCGTGGAACGGTGGAACAGACCGCTCGTCGGAGTATGCGGATCAATAGAATTATCATTTTTTTTTTCCTCTTTTCGCGAAAGAACGAATCCTTTTGCCAAGCACTTTTTACCATTTGGCCCCGACGTTCGGGGTCACGAAATCGCACGGCGCACCGTCGCGTGTTTCCAGCTCGCGGGCAACCAACTAACGACGAGAAGATCGATAAAATTACGTATCTCATTGAAAGAGTTCGCTTTCGTATTGCTCTTACTTCTTTCTTTTACGGGGGAAGCTCGTCGTAAGGAAACTCGATCCCTCGATCGCAGGGTATCGTAAAATTGTTCTCCTTTGTGCAACTCATCCTTTTGCTTTCTGTTACTTCAACGATCTACGCCGTGGGGAAAGTATCCTCAAGATAGAGAGATGCTTTTTCACAATTTTCATTTATAGCGGAAGGGGCGAGGGGGAGGGGGAGATAAGAAGAAAGAGTGTTACGCGATCTCTTGGAGATCTCAAAGCAGACGACAAGAGAGTGAAATGACACTCGTGTATGATATACTTGCAGCATTGGATTAAACAAACGATCTTTAGAAAGTAATGATCTTCGAATGAACTCAATGATTTAAATTGCCGTTTTAGACAAAATTATCCGACATTGTTCGTTTTTTTATCGAAATGGAAATTGGTTTAGCGTAAAACATACGGGACCGTCATCGTTTCGTTCCTTTTTCGATAGCGGCTTGTTTGATCAAAACTGCTGACGTTTTTTTATTTGTGCGACAACATAAAATCTACAGGCAGATACGTATCGAGTAACGTTGCACTGCCCAGAAGGGAAACGATCGATCTGCTGCAAAATTTACGACAATTATCGCGGAATACGTTCTCGTATAAACAGAAACATAGCCGAGGGTTTCACTTTTAAGGTACACAACCGGGGGGGGGGGGGGNCACTATAAGTAAATAATAGATTTGTGATAAAATAAAAAACACACTGACAAGAATCCAGTTGTTCTATATTAATATTTATCACGTTCCGTGCCAAGGCATTTTTGCCTTTTGTTGTCGTTCAGACCATTTGATATTTTGACTAAAGGTTGATATATATTATCACACAATCTTTTATTACATTATCAATCGATAAGTAGTTCTCTTGTTTAGAGTAGCTATCACATCGTCTACCACTTGTGCTACACGTGGCCTGAAGATCAAGTTTAACGTGTACCACCGGTGGTACACATGGCACGGAACGTGTTAATGGATGAGATAAACTGCGACTATAATTCGCAGATGGATCAATTTTATCGTCGCGACTAGAGTTAAACTTTCTATTAACACGCGTGCACGCATTGTTCCAGATGAGACGGACGTTTGAAATCGCAGCCCTTTACTTCCTGCTGCTGTCGATCGTCTCCACCTACGTCGTCTCCGTCGCTGGCTACAAGGTGAGTATCGAAGCCTTTGCGTTGCGCGCACGTCGTTTAACATAATTATCGCAACCACGACGTTCGACGGAACGAAACGTCTTCACCGTTGCCAAGGAAAGGACAGGGGAGGGAAAATCGTTCCGTTTCCCGACCGTTCGACTGCCACGAAAACGCACAATATTCCACCGAACAGATTTATGGTTCAGCCTCGTGCACCCTTCGAAATTCTTTTTCCCTCTCTCGGCATCACCCAATAGTCGCCTTTTTTGCACATCAATTGGAGCGCCAAGTTATCGACGTTGAAGAGCGACAGCGTAGACGGAACGAAGACGCCAGCAAGAAATTACCAGAAGAGCTGGAATACCCGAAGGAGCAAAAAGCAAGCAGGGGATTTGTTTCGCGAAATTCGACGAACAACAAGGGAGGGGGGAGGGGGGGACAACGGGGGACAAGATTCGTCGTTTCTTTCGTTTAATTCTGCCCGTTTAATTGGCCGGTCGCTAAGAAACGAGCAAGGTTCCCAAAGAGAACGCCAGAGAGTTTTCTCTGTCGTTTGCTTCGCCCCATTTTGTATCTAACTCGCTCTAGATTCTTCGACAAGGAGGAAGATTCTTGCCGCTCGTTGCAACTTTACGCGAAATTTTCAAATTTCTTTACGCGACGCGAACAACGGGCGGGCAATCTCTCTTGACAATATTTATTGTCAAGCCTCGTGAGCGCGAAAGGGACGAAATTCTTTGAGAGAGGAAGCCGTTATATAACGGTACGGTTGTAAAAAGACCGTGGAACTAAAAGCTCCACCTCGCGCAGTTCTCCACCCGATTCTCCGTTTTACCTTACAAAGTGCTCTTTCAGAATGCTGCTCGATTATTGCAAAGGAAAACGTCGTTGTACGATACGTTGTCGGTTGATATAGGGTGAGTATTTAACCTGAACGAGTTTTACACGTGCACGTGTCCCGGCCGATGCGGTCGATTACAGCGGAAACCGAGTCCCACACGGTAAAACTTCGACACAAAGGGAGTAGGCAAAGAATCGTCGGGACGTTGTCAAAGGTATTCTCGCGGCCCAATGCACCACCGTATTTCAACATTATTCGGCCGGCGACCCGGTCTCTCCCCGTGCAAGAAATGGCATAACCGGTCCCTTCCAATAGATTCTAGCGCACGGTGACCCATTTACAGTAACGGTAATAATCGATCAAACTCAAACACGATTCACTAAAATAGCGTAGCATTTTCTATGAGGGCGAGTTATTTGGAACGTGACCCAAAAGTCAAGATAAAATGAAATCCGCGTTGATATTAATCGTTACCAATTTCAAATCACATACGCTCGCGCGTCCGCGAGAACTGCAGTGGTTACGTTCGTGTAACCAAACTTTGAACAATTGAATATAAATTTTATTATTCGGACAACTTTAACCGCGTGTTAATGAATGATCGTAGCTTTTTTACTTTTTTTTAATTCGGTGACCAATTATTATTAATAATTTCCAAGAGCCAACGAAATAAGTCTTTTAGAGATGTTCGTCTGATGTTTGATACTGCATTCTCAGTTATCAGATGTCAATACGTTGCCAGCGAGCGTACAAGTGGAATGTATTGAGTTGCAATCGGATGTACAACTCGAGGAAAAATTTATCCAAGTGTCTTTTATTAGACTTTCATAAACTACATCTGCCGGAAGAAAAATACTCAGCACTTGGCAAACACGCGCTGTTCGTGATGTCCCTTTTGGGGAGTACTTACACATTTTTGCCAACGAAGCACAGAAAAAATAAAATAAAAGGGACAAAAATTTTAGACGAGCCTGTTGAAAATGTTCTTCATATTTGTCATACACTATCTGTATCAAACCTGAATATCTTTTCATTAATATAAATATATTTTTCTAATCAACGCGTGTTCCTTTGCTGTAACAGTCGTTTTAATATCCTCATAAAGATAGATTGCATTAAAAAAAATTATGTAAACTATGTACGGCCCTCAACGAATTTTTGTTGACCAATGAAAATCTAAAACGTGGTTGAACACCCATGTTATAATACGTATATGCGTACGTACATATATATACAATTTTATCACTATCGCTAAAACAAACAAATTTGCTTTTCAAAAAGCGATTGACAAAGTGCTGAAATGTAGAAACACGCAGTTGTACGTGATAGCGAGACGAATTTCCTTAGCTCGAATTAAGATTTTTCACTAACTAAGCCGGAATCCTGTTAAAAATGATGTAATCCCAGCGTGACATCGGTCAATTTCAAACCCGGACTACTCAGTAACGTGAAAATCCTTCGGTAACCGTCTTAGGGCTATGAACTGACCATCCTGAAGTATATAATAACTCGGATCGGAACCAATCCATGATGAATCCCGGAATCGAAGAATTCATCGTGGATTATCTGGAGTTCGAAAGACGTACACTAGATGGAAACGATAGAACGTGATCGTGAAATTAAATCGGGAGGGGTTGAAACAGCGCGATAGTCGTAGCCGGAATCCTGTGCGTTTCGTAAATGGAATTTAATTGTTCTTCGACTGCGAGATTTATTCGTAAACGAATATTCTATTATTCTCGAAATATCTTGTCGAATCTATACAATGTTAAATCTCTTAAATTAATCTGTAGTTATTCAAGATTTACAAACACAGGCGCGTCTCACGATTTTTTTTGTAACCAAAATTGGAATAATTGAATAAGAATTTTATTATCTGAATAGTTTCAACCAAGAATGTTCGTGATGTCTCTTTTGGCGTTGTACTTACGTTAGAAATAAAATAAGGGACGAGCATCTTGAAAATACTCTTCGCTATTGCTACTACCAGATATCAAACCAGATATTGACGAACAAATAAAAGACAAGTGTTCTCGTTAAAAATTATCATATCTTTTCAATTAATACAAATATATTTTTCTAATCAATGATGAAAAAAATATGTATGTCTATAAAAAGCTATGTCCTCGACAAGTTTTTGTTGGCCAATGAGGCCCGGAAGATCTAAAAGGTTGGACACTCGCGATATTTTTGAAAAGGATAATCTCCGAGAGATCTGCTTCGATTGACGATCAATTTTCAACGATCCAAATATCTTTCCACGTCGTAGAACTCTGAAGACGAAGAATTCCCAAAGCATCTCCAAGTTAGGAAGATTATTACGTACCATGTCAAGGCCGAAAGATCCATAACGGACTGAGCTGGGAGCATCCGGAAATGGCACTGCCCTAAACGAAATCTCATGGACGAAAGCCACGTATTACTCGGGGTCTGAGACGTTGAATTCGAAACGAGCCTCGACGAGTTCTTAACCTCGGTGCAGTCCTCGGTGAAGAAACGTCTTCTTTCAACACCGAGATTGTCCTTGGCAGTCCCCTAGGGTAGTCTTTGGCAAATCCCTCGACTGTAGATCCGCGGCCAAGCCCTCGATCTTTAAACGATCTCCAGCCGTTGGATTATTAATCCAATTTGACAATGAGAGAGACAGTGTTCCTTCTGTTCCTTCTTCACTCTGCCTTCGACTGAACGAAGAGAAGCTGAGGAAGCAACTTGTAGCATGCAGTTGTCGCTTCTCGATTTCTCTTGTTCTGTGTCGGGGCCGACAGGGAATCACAGCGGGGACACGTGCATTTGCCCTTGTCGTCGGTGCCATCGAGCGATGGCTGTGCTGGCCATTCCGTTTCTAATGTTGACCGGAAGTGTTTGTTCTGATGCATGCGTGTGCAGGCTGGCATGCTGGACACACCACTTGTCTCGTGGATCGTGGATCGTGTAACGCCGCGCAGTCCAACATAATTGTCGGCGTGCCAGAATTTGCCCAGCGCGTAGATGGTTGGATCGGTGCCGGCATTTGTCCCGCGCACGTCCTCCCGCATGCGGGAGAGGATAATTCGCAGGCCTGAAGCGGATTTGATTGCGCGACACCCATGATAAATGTAAATGCAAACAACGTCTGACAATTCGAATTGAAGCGCAACAAACCGACTAATTTCCAACGGGCCGATGTTCTTTTAATTCCGATCCGATTCCGGCCGAGAGGTCTCTTCGTCTCTCGACACGAAGCGTTATCAATTAATTACCGTGCTCTGCTCGTCCAAGGAGTTGCAAATCCCACGGTAAACGCAAAGCGACATTTAATTATCTGGCAGAAAATAATGGCAACGGTGATCACCGTACACCGATGGGCCGTATTTTACTGAGCGAGTTGAGCTTCGGGGGTGAGATTTGCATTTTCTCTGCACTGCCTCCAAGTGGTTCTCTCTCCTAACGAACGTCTACCTAACGAACGTGTACCTGTAGCGTCTTTTCGCAACATTCGCTTCGAGTTTCCTCCCCTCCCCTTTTCTCCTCTTCCTCGTGATAAAGAGCGAGAGATTTCCTGGAACGTACGAACGGGATGAGAGGACAGGTCCTTCAATCTTTCGCGCGATAAAATTCCAGCGATGTTGCACGTAGACGAGAAAACGTATTGTTAAAATCCCGATACGGCCGTCGGCTACGCTTGTAATCGATGGCATCGACCCCGACGCCGACAGCCGTTAATCGATAATCCAAAATAACACGCGTTAATACGGCAAGTCGAGAAACGAACGAAATAGCTGGCTGTAATTGGATCGGACGCGGTGTCGGACGTACCGAAACGTACGAACGTGCGAACTGAATCCTCGCCTCGGACGGAATCGCAATTTTTCCAAAACGAATTGGCCATTCGCGTCGCTGTGATCGATTCGATAAAACCTCGGCGAGTGGAAAAATGCTACGTGGAAAAAGGAACTCGCGAGTCAGCCATCGAAATGACAAAATTCAGTATCGTAATTCAGTATCGTTACGCCCAAGATTTCCCATCGATCCGCTTGTTTCGATGCGAGTCCCTCGATTCGTTTTGCGTCGGTACGAAAGAAAATATTTGAAAAAAGAAATAAGACGTCTATTTCGCAAAGAAATAATATTTTGAGAAACGATGGTAAATTTTATTCGGTGTCGCTTCGAAACAATCAATCTTTTCTTTTTAATTGGCACAAATTCGTTATCCTCGTCGTTTGAAATATTTTGCAACTTCTCATTCGTTTTCATTCGTTCTCAAACCTATCTTTTCGCCAAGTTCTTATAAATTTCCCGATATTCGCTGGAACATTTCTTTAAATCACGTTGGAATTTTAAGGCTCGTTGAACGTTTCGACCAATATCTATCTTCTGGCCGCGTAAATTTCAGGTCGCATAAATTGATATAGTCGGGTAAGAAAAATACCGCGTGTAAAGATAGAGGGATTGATTGTCTATTATCGAGCGAATAATACGAAGAAAGATAGTTCCAATACAGTGAAAGAAAGAATTCGCACGGAAGAACGAACTCGCACAACGTGATTTGCTCGACGTTTGGATATATATATTTTGCGTATTTTCTGGCGAAGGCGCAGACTGTCGGAACGAAAGGCGAGCATGTTTAGAAAATACTGTTAATCACAAAGGCAAACGGATTCCAACGGAAACCGCAAGAACTGCGAGCTGCTCGAAGTTTAATGATTCTTAAAGACGAGTTCTCCGACTATCTAAATTAATTCTTAAAGTTCAACTCTCAAAGAGTTGTTCTCCCCCGGTAATTTCACGGAGTAATTGAAAACACCCGTTCCGTGAATGAACAATTTTAGGTGACGCTAATGGAGACGCGGGAGGGGGGAGGGGGGGGGCGCCACGGTGCCCTCGTAAATTTAACCGGTGAAATAACGCGGTCGCGAGAATAAATGGATCCTAAAACTACTCATATTTCCCGATGTCGCTCTGATATTTCAGCTTCGTATATTAACCCTCACCCGGCAACTGAACTTGCACGAGTATCCAGCCTGCTGCTCGTCTCCCATCGCTTTCAGATCTCCTCCGCCTCCTACCTCCCCCTCGAACCAATTCCTGTTTTCTTTTCTGTCTTCTTCCCCTCTATCCGACTATCCGACTATCCGACTATCCGACGACCGACCAGACTGTATCCTATCGCGTTCCATCGCGTATGAAAAATCGAACGGACAGAAAACTCGTTGCTCGATCCTTCTTTCGAGCCTGTTTGTCTCTCGATATTGATACTTTATCATCCTTCGTTCCACGGAGGAGCGAATTTAACGTCGGGCGAACGTCAGAGAGATCGAGAGATCTTCTTTATTTTTAGTCGAAACAATCGCGGATGAAAGTAACACAGGCCAGGGACAAGCGGATCTCCTGCCTGTGCCCTGTGTGTCCCGGGACAATTTGTTCGTTTCCTTTCTCCCTTTCGTCTTTCCTTCCATTATTTTTTCGACCGTTTGGACAGAGAGTACAATGAAAAAAGAAGAAAAAGAATAAAAATGGAGATCACCCGAAAGATACGAAAAACGATCCTCCCTCCCGGAACGACACACTTTGCCGGCGGCTTTTTTTAAGAAGATTAATTTTCATGGCGGATGATGCCTCGTATCAACAATGGCTCCGGCCACGGGTAAGCCGATGTCCCGGCTTCGGGTAACAAAGTTTGCCAATAACACTCCGCGAGTTCGACGTTTTAATAAAAATGGAAAGCAGATCGGAGGCTCGATCGGATCTTTCGGTCAAACGTGAACGAAATCTCGTATGTTTCCTTAGAAAAAGAACGTCACGGTGTGACGTGCGCGATCGTACGCGCGCCAATATGTGCCCAGCTGCAACCACCACCACCACCACCACCACCACCACCACCACGACGATGGGCACAAGCCTGTCTGCTCTAATTCTCGTTAACGATGAGAAGCGCTTCTTTCCAAACTCGATCGTGCCTAATCTGAACGTGGTCGATCGTGTTGCCCCCTCCTCCCCCCGTCCTCTTCCATCGATTCGACCTGCCAACACCGCACACCAACACTCGAGTCTCTTTTCTTGACCCTCCTCGCGCCTTTAACCCAGTTTTGTCTCTGCGGTTCTTACGTATGCATTTTTCATTCCTTTCAGCACTCGAGGCGACACCGAGACTTCACCGTGGCCGAGAGCTACGACGCAACATCGTCCAACGGTGACAGCCTTTCGATGACGATACCGCCGCCGTCGATCGATCGATCCTCGATTCTCGAGGAAGCGTCGTACCTTCCTGAAAGTAAGCGGCCAAAAGTTACTCTCTAATAGCCCGAGGAAAACTTTTCGTTTCGCTTCCTCTCCGTTCGTTGTATTGTGCCGCTCGCTCGCTGCGTTTTTTCGCAGAAAAAAAAAATTAAAAGGAAAAAGAAAAATTAGAACGAAAAAGAAAAGAAAGAAGGAACAACGGGGGAGAAATGTTAGGAACGCAGCGAAGATGCGTCTACAAAGTGCGAGCCTTCGCGAAATTAACGTTACAGCCGCGGCCCTTTCTTCCTTTCTTCTTCGACGCGAGAGAGAAACGAAAATTGAAAGGCTAACAAAAACCGGCCGACATGCCGGAAGAAATTAATGAACGCGTTTACACGCGGTGTGCATTTGATACAGCCTGACAGGAATAAAAGAGAGAGAGAGAGAGAGAAAATAGGAAAAGCGGGCCGAGAGAAAAAAACCGACCATTCCCGTGATCTGTAGCGTGAACGCTTTATTCGTGGTTACGATTTTTCTAAAGCAAATTTTCCCGTTGTTCTGCCGCCGGCGCGACTGCTCTCGCATGGGAGGCAGAGTCTGGTTGGGAGGCAGAGTCTGGTTCAACGTTTCCTTAATTAAGTGATTATCCCGATGAATGTATAATTTCCGACGTACAACGTCGCCGTTCCCGCGTTCTCGCGTTTCCATCGAACGATGATGACTGGTTTGAAAGATCGAGGCCCAGCCATCGACATCCTCTGTTGCAATCAAACGTCGTCCATCAGTCGGCAGAGAGATTATTTAAAAATATCGTAACTTCAGGATGAAGCAGACGATCACCGCGCCGACGATTTGAACGCCTACCGAGACCTTCGTGGTTATTTCCTTTTCCTTCCTGGTCGTTGTTCCTTCCTTTTCCGAAGGATTTCGCCTTCAGTTCACCAGGAAACACGTTCAAGCCAAATTATACGCCGCGAGGATCGCGTAGAGAAGGAGCGCGAGTATTGATATCAACGCGACTACGTAGAATATCGCGCACATCGCGTTATCAAACTTCGTCTGTCCGGTATGAAGGAGTAATTTGATTCCGCGGGCAACTTCACCTTGCACAGCGCGGCGACAAATAAACGTAATACGGAGGCACGCGTGCATATCGATTTTTCCCGTGATTACTCGAGGCACGTGTCCGTGTTGGGAAATTGAAACGCGCGGCGACCGGTCGATGCAGCAGCGACGACGACAAACGCGCGTTCAATTATCGACGATCGGCGATATTAAAATATCAGAAAACGGCTGATATTTGCGCGAAGTAACAAAGACAGAGACCGACGTGTTACTGTAATTGCCCGGTATAATTACTCGAGGCATTGCCGTGAATTTTACAGATCCGAGTGCTAATTAACGTCAATCACCGGCCGGTGCCCGTATTAATTACAACAAACACGCGTGTGAAATATTTGTTGGCGCGCGCGCGCGCGAAAACGCGGCGATAAATTGCACGAAGAATTTCGAGACTGTGGAGAGCGCGTTGGCTCGATCAAAGAATTCGACGGCTCAAACGGATTCCCCGACAGACGGACGTGTAAAATGTGTAAAACACGTCGATGTAACTAGGAAATAACAGTAGAAATATTCGTGCAAAAATTTCTCCAGCTGCGATTTTCTTTCCGCGTCGCGTCCCGTTTTTTTTTATTTTTTTTTCGTCAAACGCGTAACAAGAGGATCGGCAACCCCCGGAAGCGGAATCTCTTTCTCTCTCTCTCTCTCTCTCTTCCTGGCAATAAAATATTCGAGAGTCTCTTTGATGAATAAACGAACTCGAGGAGGAACAACGAAAGACGGAGGAGGAGTGAAAAGAAAGGGGGTGAATTTGAATAATTTTAACCGCGCGAAGCACCGCGAAAGCATCGAGCTGGCGAATGCAATTCGATGCACTTGAGATCGTGTACGTCGTCAGGCAACCATCGGGGAAAACAAATGGCACGTGTATTTGCGGAATCAATCAGCCAGGGGATAGCTTTCCTCGGGTGTTGTTGAAAGCCCACGGCGAAATCGTGATGTCTCCGTTATTTTCCTCTGTCTGTGTGTGCAGGCCGACATCCGATCGATGCCTGCGCGGCGAAATATTGCGGGATCGGCAAGGAATGCGAACTCTCGCCGAGCAACACCACCGTCGCCGTCTGCGTTTGCATACGAAAGTGTCCGCGAAGGCATCGGCCGGTCTGCGCCAGCAACGGCAAGATCTACGCGAATCACTGCGAGCTGCACAAAGCTGCCTGCCACTCGGAATCGCCGTTGACCAGAAGCAGACTGATGCGATGTCTACACCACGGTAAGGATAATCCCGACTCGCCTATCATATATCATTTCACTTGGATTTCTTACGCGCACGTCACACTTGCATCGATAAATATCGATCACACGTTCCACGCGTCATTACTTTGTTGCCACAGCCAAGTGACAATGCTGTTCTTTCGACAAATTACGAGAGCAATTTTTTAATTAATAATTACAATATTCCGGAGAAGTTACTGCTACTGTGCCGGTAGTCTGAAACTCGAAACTTGAAAGATACCTCTTGAAACTTTCACAATGATGGATATTGTTAGTTAAGTCGCGTTTAGATGCAAGTTTCGTGCCAGCGTCGTCAAATTTTAATCCATTGTCGATTAACCCTTTACGAGCGCTCTGTATCTCGAGATTTTCCTTAGCGTTAAATAAGAACTGTGCTTAATAAAACAATGTTCCTTCTAACAAGTGTCGTTAGTTTATTTTAATATCAAAAGACATTTATATTAAATTCTGTCAATTATACAAGTAACACTAGAATTATATAAGTAGACACAGGTCATCTGATGGATGCCGGATATATCCGGCGCTCGTATCGAATCGGCGCTCNTCGTTAGTTTATTTTAATATCAAAAGACATTTATATTAAATTCTGTCAATTATACAAGTAACACTAGAATTATATAAGTAGACACAGGTCATCTGATGGATGCCGGATATATCCGGCGCTCGTATCGAAAGGGTTAAATCAGGTTTCTTTCTGAATCCAGACATCGAGAACGCTCACATTCGAAGAGCCCTGCACATGAACAGAACGTCCTCTAAGACGGGCAAGATCGTTTCTTATCCGAGATCCAGGAGTCGAAAGAAGGGCGGTTTGAGGGATAACTTGATACCAGACAAGAACGACTCCGACTCGAAGGAGTGCTCGAATCAGGAATACGAAATAATGAAGGTAAGACGGAAGCGTAACGTCGCGAAACGTCGCCTTACAGCTTCCTTATTTATTCATCCATTCCAGGATAATTTGCTACTCTACAATCACGCGAGATTAATGTCACAGGACAACCACAGCAAAGAATACCTCGTTAGCATAATGTTTTCTCACTACGATCGAAATAATAATGGCAACTTGGAACGCGAAGAACTAGAACAGGTAATTCTCTCTTTCGCTTTAGTTTCGCTGCGACTCGAAAATTGTTCGATTGTCTTCTCTCTCTCTCTCTCTCTCTCTCTCTCTCTCTCTCTCT
>NIPQ01090883.1:0-13641 GCA_002806875.1 Lepidotrigona ventralis hoosana | reverse complement strand
ATATTTCTGTGTGTGTGTGTGTGTGTGTGTGTGTTTCACGTGAACAAACGGTGATTTATAGTTCGCAGAGAACGAGGACTTGGAAGAGTTGTGCAGAGGCTGCAATCTCGGTCACATGATCAGCTACGACGATACGGATGGCGATGGGAAACTGAACGTGAATGAATTTTACATGGCGTTCAGCAAACTTTACAGTGAGCACACTCGAAACTTACGGCTATACCGAAACGCGAAGACAAAGAACTTGGCAAAAATCTGAGCATTGTTTCTCATTTCAAAAAAAAGAAAAAAATAAAGAAAATCTTTGCAATACATACTTAAAGGTATCTTTAAAACAGCACGATCGTTCGTACGTAGGTGTCTCGGTGGTATCTCTGGACAAATCCCTCGAGGTGAATCACATCTCTGCCAGGGTGGGCGATAATGTGGAAATTAAATGCGATGTCACGGGAACACCGCCGCCGCCGTTAATGTGGCGCCGCAATGGGGCTGATTTGGAAACGTTAAACGAACCTGAGGTACAACGAACGACTTCTTAGAAAGAGCTTAAAAATCTTAAAGAGCTTTCCTTTCTACGTCTTTAGAATAAAATAATTCAATAATTCACGTATTATACGTACGCGTATATATTTTTTGTATTTCGTTTCTGCAATATAAATAATTCGACGATCATCATGGACGAACGAGCGTCCCATTCTTCGACGATGACGAATGAATAATAACTTTCTTTCCTCGTTAGATCCGAGTGTTCAACGATGGTAGCCTTTACCTCACGAAAGTGCAACTGATACACGCTGGGAATTACACTTGCCACGCAGTTAGGAATCAAGACGTCGTTCAAACTCACGTGCTAACTATTCACAGTAAGTATCTCGAATAGTAAAACGCAACGGCAGGACGGTGATCTTTTTTTACGGGAACGTTGTTGGTCTTCAGCTATTCCCGAAGTGAAGGTAACACCGCGATTCCAAGCGAAATGTTTAAAAGAGGAAGCGAATATAAGATGTCATGTTGCCGGTGAACCTCTTCCGCGGGTAGAGTGGTTGAAAAATGACGAACCGCTGAACCATGATCAACCGGATAAGTACGATCTTGTTGGAAACGGTACTAAGCTCGTTATTAAAAACGTTGATTACGCTGACACTGGAGCGTACATGTGCCAAGCGAGTAGTATCGGCGGCATAACCAGAGACATCAGTAGTTTGGTGGTTCAAGAACAACCTACTCCAAGTAAGTCGCTTGTCATGCATACAAAGTGATAAGTAATACATTTCGTACAACAATGATTAATTAAAAACGAGAAAAAGAAAGAGTACGAAAATACAACATAATTATATACATAATTATATTAAATGTAAAGAAATATAATCACTCGTGAATTCAATTATGAATTTAGATAAATCAGTGAGAATTACGTTTTTTTACCTAGCGACCGAGAACGAGGAGCGGAGATTCTTTTCTTTCCACAATTGGGGCATTCTGGTGTACGAGCCGTCCACTTGTCGGCCGCGGCATGAAATTCGATCTACGGATGTCATACCTGGCACACAGGTGAAATAAAACGCGTTATTAAATAATTGTCTATTTATCATACAAACGAGTCCAGATTGCTATTGTTCAATACTTTCAAACGTCAATTGCATTTTTCATCGAACTGTCACTGTTATTATTATTACATCAATGTTATTATGAATACTTTCAAATATTTAATAATTACAAGCGATAGCCTGGAAACAACAAATTCAGTTTCATATTTTTACATGTTGAACTTTGTAACATAGGAATACGTGTGTGGCGTTCAGGGTGTTGCTTGTTCGTGGGGACGCGCGATCAATGTGGCAAATCGGTACGTGTACATCAGCCAACCAGATAAAGATCGTGTGCTTGTTATCAGCGAAATACAAATGGTCATAGTCGACGTGAGTGAACTTCGACTTGTTACTTTTGCTCGTTAAGCTCGTCGCAACTGTCACGATTAAAAATGAATCGTGCTCTTTTCAATTCAGGTGATACCGACCGACAAGAATCCTGTTCAGCTCTGGTACGTCCCCTCTCTTGATCAAGTATGGATATTGAACTGGCGGAACGAGAAAGACATCGATGTAAAAACCGTACAAGTAATAGAGGATGCTGCTCAAAAGAAAAAGCACCGAGCCATTCGACCAGAGCCCATCGATGCGCAATTCGATATAATTCAAAACATTTATATACCTGAACCACAAGTAATAATCTCTTAATCATTAAGTGTCCTCGTCTATTCTACAGCTATACTATGTAAGCGAGGTACGGTAGTAATATGTATACATTTTTCTTTTTTTTATCTTTTAGGACATCGAAAACGTGTTCAAGTACGGTTACGTGAGTCATGCGAATCAGCGTAACATGTACAAACTCGATTTGAAAAATATGAAATATACACGCAGCGCCGATTTAAGTTCTTACAACTGTGTTCCAGTGAACGTCCAATTTTCAGTTCTATGTAGGTAATTTGCTTCAGCATGAATATTCGATATAAATCTACACGTACACAGTTTCTCTATTTTCCAGATGGATTCGTAATAATCGAATGTCAAGAACCAGTCACCAACCGACCAACCGGTCAATTGCTGTTGGATTACTTAACTGACACTGTCCTTGGGTACAAGCCGAATCTTTTAGGAAAGCCAACTATATCACCTGATTCTCGACACCTTGTCACTTTAGACAAACAAGACACAGGCGTAACTCTAGTCGTGCAGGAGATATCTTGTAATTAGAATTTATTTTTCCTTCAACTTATTAACGATATTGCTCGTAACAATCAATCAATTTTTTTCCTTTTTCTTTTTTTTTTTTTTCTTTCTTCTTCTTTTCAGCCGATGGTCTAAAATTCGCGTTCGACGTAAAAACGACATTGAATATCAGCGATATCGCGCTCTACCCGTCACAAACGACACATGGTTACGATATCTACGCATCATCCATCGACAAAGAGAACATTCTCTTTCTCGACTTATCCACTGGTACGAGGAAGATTGTTAAACAACTGCGAATACCCGCATCGAGTGCTAAAACATTAATTTTTGCGTTACAGGTAAAGTAGAGATGATAACAGGCGTAGGTAAAGCAACGTCGCCCAACTTAACGAAATGGGGAAATCCAAATAGGCCAATTGTACAAAGTGGCATATTTGGTAAATACATGGTCAGCCCATCTAGCGACGCGCTGTTCGTATTAAACGGCGAGACCCGAACGATAAATTGCGAAATCGGAGGCCTGGAACATCCTGGAGCAGTGGTATGGTTCACAGTGTCTTTACATTAAGCAATCGATCGAAGTTTTGACAACGATACACGGCGCGTATAGATAAAGAAAAGTAGCCAAGCACAGAAGAGACAGTGATATGTACATCACCATTTGAACAAATGAGTAGAAATAATAGTAATTTCGTTAGGTTAGAAGAAGTGAACGGTTGAAACAAATTTTGAGAAATATATTCTAACACCAACATACCATTATTTATGGTTATCGTTAAAATATCTAAAAAAAAGTTTCCGAGTACCGCTCTTCAATAATTAATGGCGTATTTTTGACACCATCGAGCGAACAAACGTTTTTGATCGTTACAATGCAAATATTTATCGCGGAACATTTATCGATAAGATTTTTAATGTACATACCAAAGATCGTCTTTTACATACATATTTAACGTATCCTAATCGTTACCCTAATCGGTGGCCTTAGTTTCCCTCGATTTTTGCATATCTCGATCTTTGTACTCGTACACATAATTCATCTTTTGAATAAATTTTCGATGGCTATAAAGATACAATTCTTCCCAAATAGCGATTAGAGTAACACAACGTTATTTCCTACCCAATATTGTAAATTATTGAATCCTAGTATCACCGAACTCAATATAACAAAACAATATAGAAATTTAATATTATTTAATTTATTTCCAACAAAATATTAAAAAATTTTTCATTCTCATTGAACAATACCAAGATTCAATATATTAATTAGTAACCAAGGATTCATTTATATTAATTAGTTAATAGTTAATTAGAAAACAGAAAACAATCATAAAATTACATAAACCGAGTGAACACAAATATAATACAATAGTAGTAATCAGTTCCTAGTTGGCAGATTTTGACCGAAAAAAATTGAAACAATTTCTTTCGAGAATAATTTTTACAATAACATGTACGCCAAAAACGTATAATACAGTCATCGGGCCACAAATAGTAATTAACAACGGGTATGATGATTATGTATTATAACGCATGCGTGTGTCGATTGTACGCGTGAGGATACGAGCGCATATAACAAGTAAAATGAATATCTTGTAATAAAACTAATTTAAACAACAAAACTAATTTAATAAATAATCTGCAAATACAAATCTTTTTTTGCTACAATGTACATGCAGATTATGAACATCTTAGCAGTCTTGTATCCATTCAGATAAAAAGGAAATAATGATACAGTGAATGGTTACACTCCATCGTTAAGGATCGTACTTTTTAAGTGTGTCTAGTCGTAACGTTCGCCTTTATTCACTAATAAATTACGTCTGTTCAAAACTTCAAAGTCTACTTTTTAATCACCTACTACTGTACAAATTCGACGTACGTTCACGCATTAATCTGGTATAAATACGCTTAGTTTTTTTTTTTTTCTTTTTTTCCAAATTATTAACTCTTTCTTACCCAACTGCTCTTTTCACGTTGAACGTCGTTAATAATCTGGTAACGATATACCTTCCAACTCAACAAACAGTCATCGATAAAACGTACGAATTTACGATACTCGACAGTCAATGAATTTACACGTGTATAATATCACGCTGTACCGCTTGCAAGATATTCACTACGAATTTAACAGCGACAATAGTGTAAGAAAGGAAAACAGACACAGAGACAGATCATGAACGAATCATTAAGAAAAATAGATCGAGAAATTTCTGAGCAGTTTTCCATTCAGTATGACGCAGTTCGATCAACATATAAACGCAACACCTTATAAACTCTTCTCTTGATTTCCTATGTTCTATTCTGTTTCTCACACTTTTTATCTCACTGGCACTGCTTGTTTGCCAGTTTCTTTGTTCCAGCACTGGTTATATATTACACGATTTTAAATTGGTCCCTTGCCGACTGTAAAAAAGTATATATGCGTTGCTAAAATCTTCCTCTTGAGGTTTCTGTCTGCTTGTAATTTCATCATTGTAGTAGTACCACATATCAGTGCGAGGATTTTTCGCGTATGCAGTATAGTGACCAGCTGAGACCCCTGTGATACAACAACAGAGATCAAAATACCATATTTACCATATTTACCATATTTACCATATTTACCATATTTTCATTGAAATGCATGAAACGATGATACATACCTCCGAAATGACAAACACACGCGTAAAGATCGTATAAGTGTTGCCCAACACTTAAACCGACCAAAGGAAATGTAACTTTATCATCCAATTTCATACTAGTACACTCATAAAATACGAATCTGTAACAACAAAAAAAAAGAAAAAAGAAAATACAATTACCAGAGTTTGCAGAACAGTCGTTATGCAATCAAAAATAGACATACCGTTTCAAATACACTATGAGGAACTTGGGATATCTATGAACTGTGAGGGTCTTTGTGGCGCACCGATTTCGTTCACATTTTGGACAAAACCAAGGATTATGTTCGTCTAATGTTTCGCTGCAAAATATTGTATTGCAATTATTTACTGAAACGGAACAATTTCAGTCGTGACAATAAACTCTACCTTTGACTAAATGCTTGAAGACAATCATATAAAGACAAGGGATGATGAGGCCTTTGTTTGCTGACGCTAACATGATCGATAGGGGACGCGATCTTAGGAACCTGTTCTGTGTAACGCACAGCTAAAGTATCGCCATTACACAAAATTACCATACCCGTTTCAGGTACACTGCACCCTGTACAATGTGTAGTATACATGCAACGAGAACAATGATGCCCCTAGTAAAAAAGATACTTTAGCTGATGTATTTATTGAAAGTAAAAATAACAGATAAACATTCCAACCTGTCCTGTAACAAAATGAAGTGTATAATTCCCTTCTTGTGGTACATTTTTTCTTACAATATCGTACAAGTCTTTCGCGTTTACTCTCGAAGGTAATCTTACTAAATGCGGATATCCAAAAAGTTTTGTTCCTTTACGGTTGTTTGTCGTCTCGTTCGTCGTATCGTGTCGTAAAACCAACGGTACATTTAATATCCTAACTGCAGGTCTCGGTCTGCCTGTCTGATCTATTTTAATAAAGGACGATGCAGTCATATAAGTTGAACACATTGGACACATTTGCGGTTCCGTTTGATTTTTGAAGTAATTCTGTTAAATCAAACGTAAAACAGTGATTTAGAGTGCACCTATCGTAACGCGCCAGTTTTATATGCATTCCAAAAATTCAATATTTACAGTTTAATGGCATCATTATTAAAGAATAATACCCTCAGTATACAGCAGCTTCAGATTAGTCTGAATTGAGTTCCAAAATGTAAATCTTTTGGCTTGCGGATTGTACTCAAATAGCGAATCATACGGGTTTCCATCTTTTCGTTTCCAAATACCTCTACTTCGTACGAAGTTTCCTGGGCTAATTGGTAACGGAAAGCTATTTCTGATTCCCGTACGTACCCTTATGATACCGTCCGGCTAGAACGTTTATCGACTTAATCTCAGACCTTCCCGAGGTGAAACTGTGGTAACTATATGTACCTTGCCTGTACACCCCTCCCGCTAGATTGAAGCTGCCGTTCTCATCATCGGGTTTTCATACTCATATCAATCAATTGAAATTCGATCGAAGAAAATGTCAATAATAACGAAGAAGACTTAAAAAATTAATTAAAACAAAAAGAAACAAAGGAAACTTCATCCTTTAATATTATTCGTCCTTAAGAATATGTTGAGAAAATAAAACTACAGAACAAATAGAGTAGCATACCTCAATACAAGTATCACACATAACAAAATTGCAACTGTTCCCGCTGTGCCTTTTCAAATCTCCATCCAATTCTTCGAGACAAATTGTACATGGAATTTCTTCACCCGTTACTGTACATTTTTGACAGGAATCAGTCTCCGTCACGCGATCTCCACCACCATCTGGTACTGAAGTGTACGCATCGGGAGGTTCCGTGAGTTCAAAGGCATATATAGATCGATTTGTATCATTGATGTGTCTCAAGAGTGTATTGTCATCCTTAAATGTAAAACCTTGATGTACAATCCAACAATGACAATTCCGTCTAGTGCGATAAGTTACAGCAAACAAGATACATAATTCCCGATACCTACGGTGCAAGGGTAAAATAATATAATCGAGAAATGACGGCCACAGTTGGCCAATAACAAGAAAATAAATATAAGGAAAAACCAAATATAAATATATATAGAATAACATGGAAATTAAATTTGTGTAATGGAATGTAGCCTCGTAACTTAATTTCATGTTACGAGAATGTTCTTCCATAACATTTACTCTCGGAGAGCAGTATCAACGATTATCGAGACTATTCGATAAGCCGTCTTCTTCACTCTCCATGATTATTCTCGCATTAAAATATATACCCACGCACCGTTTTTTTCTTCTTTTTTTTTTTTTTTATGATATGGAATAAAATTGAATTTATTTTATTCCTAGTAAAAACAAATAACTTGAAACATTTTTAAAAAGTGTACTAGATAGATTGAAATCAATAGTTGAGTAAAATTGAAAAATTATTTAAATAACCTTATAATCCAAATGTTTACTACATAAATCCACAGACTTCTTTAGACTCTGACTAAACGTACATTGATATATACATACATACATTTAAATAAACAGAAAATTATCCCTCGCAAGTAAAACGAATAACTCTATGTGCTTACCAGTATCTTCGATATATGATTTTCTAAAACTTCAGCAAGTGCAATATTTGCTACTGCAATATTTTCTTTGCCAAGTGTTTTCAATAGCTCCTCCTTCAGTTTTCCAATGCGCGATTGTTTGTTTAATGAAACAACGCACCTTATAGGTTGATCTCCATTTGCGGGAACATACGTAACGTTTAACTGCCTCTCCATCGCATGAGGTAGCGGTACTGATAAATACATGAAAGGTTCATACGTAACAGAAACATGATTACATACTGCACAAACAACCTATAAACCAAGAAAATTATCAGAATGTAAATTATTTTATACACAAATGACATGTGTATTATATAATATAAATATTACTATGTATCAGCAAAATGAGACCTGCTTTTTATACTTCCCAAAATAAGAAGGTATAACTGCTGAACTTTAATATAGGACACATGTTACGGTAAAAGCCAATTATATGTATCAATTACCCCAACGTAGTCTCCATAGTGTATAAAGTATCACGTATGACTGTATGACATACAGTAAATTTACCTTGCTTTTAAACTGTCCCTGGAAAGTATCAACAATAATACTTCTATTAGATTTTAAATGCTTTGCCCAATGTTTGTCGGCCTCGAGTTCATCTTGTGCTTCTATAGCACCATTCCCATAACTTTGTGACATTCGCGTACAGTGAGAGCTAATGCTTCCCTGACCATCACGTTTATGATTTTTCTCTTGATCATCCAGTCTCATGCGTTTCACATTACATTTCTCCAAGCCATTATCATACTCCATATCAGAACCACTTGACGTATAATCTACACCACAATTGACTTTTTGAACATTGACTTCTTTTATTCTTTTAATACTGACACTTTTATTGTCAAAATCATGATTTTCCATTAAATTTGAATTGTCTAAAGGCATTCTACGAACATTTTCTTTTGGAAATTTTTGAGAATCGTAATGAATCTCGTTGTTGCATTCTTGTTGTGTTACCAAAAAATTTGCATTGCTAGTTTTTGCTTCTTTATGAATATCATAAAGACCATGATATTTTGGAACATTTTTCGAAAGTTCGATTAATGTTTCTAGCCTTAATGAAGGCGTAACTTCATTTTTTTTCTCATCGACTACATTGTGAATAAACGTATTTGACTTTGCCTCGACAGTTTCATCAGAATCAAGTGTTTCTTCGTCGTCATCGCCATCATTTAAAGGCGATCCTCGTGGCGAATTTGCAATACTATCTAATTCACCTATTGGCGAACCTAAATCTATATAACGAATTATTTTTTATAACTTT
Organism: Lepidotrigona ventralis hoosana; assembly: GCA_002806875.1. Taxonomy (NCBI): domain Eukaryota; kingdom Metazoa; phylum Arthropoda; class Insecta; order Hymenoptera; family Apidae; genus Lepidotrigona; species Lepidotrigona ventralis. The sequence continues at coordinate 4,448 of NIPQ01090883.1, read as the reverse complement.
TATTTGTATGCAATGCATAATATTTATTATTAATCTATATTAATTTATACTTTTACCTCTCGGTGAGCCTGCCATTGTAACATTAGGACTATTTGGACAATCCGGTGATGGTAAACAATCATACATTTCCAACAAATCTGTATTACAATTGGAATTACTAGTGGCAGTGACTGGGGATATTTTCCCGTTTGAATTCTCAATTGAATTAATAGATTTGGCAGTGGTTGTAGATGATGGAGTTTGACAATTTTTTGTGCACTTTGCTGTATTCATTTGTTCGTGTAAGGAATCCAGTAAAAGTGCAAGAAATTCTTGACAATCATGCTGATAATTAACAATATTATTCATAATAATTATTTAGTATCATTCAGTAATAATTACACAATTTATAGTTGAAATATTTTTACAACTACCTGTCTATAGTCCTTAAATTGTGAATGATACGCTCCTAATGTTTGTTTAAATTCGGTAGGCCTAAGAACACTATATTTGCCAGACCACATTTTGCCAAGGAGTACACTAAAATGTGCCATCAATGATCCTGGAGGAGGTAGTTTCTCCCCTCTCTGCTGCAAATCCAAAAAATGTCGCAGGACGGGTGGTGTTGCAGTTAAACATTGCAAACCAGCAGCCATAAAGCAAGTATTACCAAGATTACGAAGCCCACATACTCCAGCACGTAAAACTACATCTTCTGCAACATAAGTACATATTATTTATTAAAAAATATGTTTATTAGTAAACTTAATAAACGATAAATAAATAAATTCAGAATAAAACTAAATTACAGAAATACAGGAATATACAAATATTTGTACACACCCATTGGAGAATCATCTTGAGAATCTCCACCTTCTGAAAACAAATTATTTAGAGCTGGAGTACCGGGAGGTAAAAATGGACCATACTCTATACCAGTTCCGCTATCTCCAATAGGATCTGCACCAACATCTGTGAAATCATTTAAACCTGGTGGTGGTGGAAGTGGAATAGCATAATCTGATGTAGAACTGTTTGCTTCAGTCCTGCAGCAAGAATGTTGAATTAAATTAGCATGATTTGATGTATATGTATATGTATATAACTAGCAATTTGTACACATAATACTAATGGTACCATGTATCTTCTATGCCCATATTAACTTCTGATGAAAGCAGTTTATCCTCTTGAAGAGTTAGAGTATGATCTAAAGAAGATGTCAAAGGGCTGAGACCAGTAGAATCTAACACCTCTGATATCTCTGCAACTTCAGGCAGATAAAAAATTTCAGACGATCCAATCATTGAAATATTTTCTACTTCTGAGACATCCACCTTATTGTCCATTCAGATAGTAAAATACCAAGTGTTACCTAAAAGTATAGTTATTACAAAAGAAAGAATCAATGTACATTTGTTGAAAATCAACATTATATCTTCTTCTACTATAAATATATACATATATATATATATATGTATATGTATGTGAATGCATTTATGCTATAAATATATATTTTTGGAAAAAAATTTTTTTATATTCAAAAATTATAAACAAATAAAAGATATTTATGTTATATTTATGTTAAGAAAAATTTATGAAATTAATAATTTACACAGATAATAAATACAAATCTAGTATGTATGAAAATATAAATATCTATTAATATGAAACATCATATTGTAAAATACATTTATATAGAAGATTTTATAAGATTTACTTGTTATTTTGTTTTTCTCTTAATTTTTTTTTTTTAATACAACATGCATTAGTTGCATTTTACTTATTCTAAAATTAACCATAATTAAATGCATAAGAAGATACATAAAATTATAAATACTATTTATCAAACTAAAATTTTGCTTATTATATTATAGTACATAAGATCACCAAACAATACTTAAATCATCCTAACCTAAGACGTCGGGAAGGATTACCGCGAATTCTTTGGTATCCTATTCTTGTAAGTCGGTAAACTCCTCGAGGAACAATTATTATCAATAACTGGATTTTTTTGTTTTTTATAAGTAAGATTACGTTATATTGGCTAGTACACTGATCAATATGGAAGAAACTGAATTCTATAGTCTATAAAAGTACAACTAGACCTTGCCCACTCAAATCGTAATCATCCTGTAACGTTGTAATAATATGAATTTTACATAAGTTCACGTAGAAAATCGTACAATTTTATATTCAATGTGAGTGTACAATGGAAAGGCAAGAACAATATTCACTTACATTACAGAAAATCCACTTTCTTCTTCGTGAAATATCTATACCGCCATTGCAGTAAACGGCATGGTCAATGGATACGTTAGAAAAGGGAAGATTTACTTACGGCGCTTCAGGAAGTCAGCATATTTTTCAATTTATAATGTAGGTACTTCCTGCTTACTAGGGAAATTACATTTGCGCGCCTAATATTGCATTTCACATTTGATTGATGAAAGTTTCTATTTCTCGTTTTATGAAAAACAGCGTAAATACACTGTGAAACAACACATATTTCTTTCACTTGAAAAGGATTATATACTATACAAATATACAAATATAATAAGCACATATACGTATGTACATAAGATGTTTGAAGAAAATCTTTATAAAACAAGAGGATTTAACTAATTTAATAGAAAGTTCTCTTATCTTTCTCATCTCATGAAAACACTCCATTTCTGTATACACATTTTCATTAACGTATATATATATATATATATATATATATATATATATATGCGCAACTTACACATATATAAAACCTAACTTTGTAAGCTGACATATAGACACACTACTCATTTCTTTGACACATACGAAAGAAAGAAAGAAAGATTCAATCATGTTTAATGTCAATTATTATACTTTATCACTCCTATTTGTTCAGTGATAAATTAAACTATATAATATCGATTATTTAGTAATAGTACTGGAATATATTTTAGAAAGATATAACAGTGTATATGAAGAAAATGCGGGGATAACTGAGTTATAGTATAAATAAAGTAAGGTAATGTTCAAGTCAAGAAAAAATAATGTTTTATGATGAAAACTACTTGACAAAAAAATAATCATTTTATCTAGTTTCACAAAAATTGTATTATTAATTATTATTATTGACTTCGCTTCATTACCGTTAGCATAAACAAATTGTAAATTATTCTTATTGAACGTAATAACGAACAAATCTATAAGAATTAAGTTATAATTTTTATTGATATTTCTTATTTATATGAAGAACAGTTATCCATTGTACAAGGATTTTCTATTAATTCTCTTGGGAAAACAAATAATATTTTATTGATAATAAATATGTCATCATCAGAACAATCAATGATTGTACAATCAAAATTTGTCTCAGGAGAGACTGTAATAATTGTATCCTTTTATCAAAAAGCAAAATTATTGTTTCTTGTATTTTTAAAAAAACATTTATAAACTAATGTTTATCTATAGAACCTTAATTATTTACAAAGGCAATGGAAGCATCATTGATACAAGGTTGGGTTAAAGCTGCACGAATTATAGCACTTCTTAACAAAGGAACTACTCATGCATTGGTTATTTTAATTACTTCAAGAACGCCTCCTCAAGTTTATAGTGATCTTACAATAGAAAGAGTGTTGCCTATTGATCAAGACTTCAAATGTAATATAAGTATGTAATTTTAATTATTTATATGTTTTTGGTTATTTTAATTACTTCAAGAACGCCTCCTCAAGTTTATAGTGATCTTACAATAGAAAGAGTGTTGCCTATTGATCAAGACTTCAAATGTAATATAAGTATGTAATTTTAATTATTTATATGTTTAATAATCATTCATATATGTAATTCTAAATTATCAATTACCATTACAATAGCACGATACTTTTATCTGTAATCTATTGAATATTATTTATTAGATACCGATGAAAAGCAACAAGATGGTTTAGATGTTTAATAATCATTCATATATGTAATTCTAAATTATCAATTACCATTACAATAGCACGATACTTTTATCTGTAATCTATTGAATATTATTTATTAGATACCGATGAAAAGCAACAAGATGGTTTAGATGTTTATCTCAATGTTACATCAAGAAAGTTACATTTAGTATTTGAAATGAAGCCTGGTGTAGCAACCAGTTCCTTGGTATCTGAAGTATTTAGAGCTATAGAAAGTAAGCATGCATTATTGATCGTTTAATTCTATTCAATGTTACATCAAGAAAGTTACATTTAGTATTTGAAATGAAGCCTGGTGTAGCAACCAGTTCCTTGGTATCTGAAGTATTTAGAGCTATAGAAAGTAAGCATGCATTATTGATCGTTTAATTCTATATCATCAATAATATATTCCTATTGCTAGTAAAGATATGTTTTCTAATCATTACAGTATACCAAAAAACTAAGAATTCAGCATCAGAATTTTTATGGGTTCAAAAATTAACAGGAAATACACGTAACTTGAGTTCTAATATCAATGAAGAA
>NIPQ01090881.1:5000-19006 GCA_002806875.1 Lepidotrigona ventralis hoosana | reverse complement strand
CTCACAAAGTGGCGAAGATATTGCGTCGGGGATATTCTGCTGCGTAGCACGCGCCTGGTTTATCATCGAAATGGCTTAATCTCGCGTTCTACACGGCGCTCGCTTCGTATCGAGCAAAGTGCACCGATGATCGTCGAACAATAAGATCTTATCGCGTCGATCCCCGACACGTCACTTTTCGCGACGATCGTAGCCGGCGATATCTCGCTGCCGATAGCCGGGTTTGTTGTTCCATTAGTTGATGTGTTATCGGCAAAACCGGAGCAGCAGCGGCCGGCTACAACGAAAATTCATTTTTCCGCGCGATAATTGCTCGTAAAAGGCGCCGGTTCGTTCCACGTCGATGGCAGAATCGTGCAAGACGACGAGTCTAACTCGTCGTCATTCGAATTGAGACAATATTCAACATGTGCATTCATGTCCATTTGAGAGTTTCATCCTTTCGGTGAGCCTTGTTGCGGTAGCCCATAATGCCAGGAATATATTTTATGAAAGTGATAACGAAAGTTCATCTCTTCAAAGTTATTAGTAATTAGCAACCGTCTCGTTATATCTTGTATTTATTTGCTTTCATTTTGTTTTGCAATTCTAATTCAAAACTAAAATCTAACTAATTTGTTTAAAAACAAAATCAAAACTTAAAACTTAAAATTAAAGCAAAGCTTAAAACTAAAGCAAAACTTAAAACTAAAATCTCAACTAATTTGTTTTGCAATTCTAAAATCAAAACTGTAGTATCCTCAATGCTACTGTGCATCACTGAAATAAATGAATTTTTACGTAAAGTCTACTACTTCGTGCACCAACAGATCAAATCTGTAAAAGTTTTTGCAAATTTTTTTTTTTTTCAAATAAATCGGCAGTCAAATGATCGATTGAAGAGTTCGGCGAAAATCTACCGCGATCGCGAGATTTTACGCGAGATCAGGAAACTGTCGTTTTGATAATACGTTTCTGCATCGATCACCTTGGAACGCGATGAACTCCAGTCGTCTCGTTGCACGATAACGATATAAACTTCGCTTCGGGAGTAAAAATACTTTGACATTTGATAGGTCCTTGAAAAATTATCGAAAGTTACAGAGTCATTCCACAACTTGCAGGTACAAGTAACCACATGATTAGGACTTAGGTTAGCAACAAGCACGCGATACGTCGCGACGCCTTTCACGCAGGATTTCTCTTTCTCTCGTTTTACAGGTATAAATCTTCGACATTGTCGGTGATGATTATAATACCTTTTTCGAGACTATCATATTTTTTCACGAAAATAATGCGAATTTTTACAGGTATAAATCTTCGACATTGTCGCTGACGATTGCAACACTTTTTTGGAGACTATCATATTTTTTTCACGAAAATAATGCGAATTTTTACAGGTATAAATCTTCGACATTGTCGCTGATGATTATAATACCTTTTTCGAGACTATCATATTTTTTTACGAAAACAATTACGAATTTGAATCGCGAATGTTTGCCTGGGACTGCGATCTGAAATTCTGTTTTTATTTCACCGGGTTGATTTCGTTGATCGATGCCTCCAATTAGCAGAACGACGAATCTCGAGAGAGGCCCTCGAAATCGGATGAGTGCTCGCGAATCCTCCATTATTTCTTCCCTTATTTTCCATTCTCCTTCACCATATGTAGTTTCCCCGTTGTACGTAGGACAATTCTTCGACCCATCACGGCATGATTATCACGTTCGCGGCTGATAAAGCATTCACAGGCAACGTGTTGATGATAATTGCAAGGTTATTGCACGGTATCATCCGCAGGAAGAGGAAAAAGAAAAGAAAAAAAGGAATATGGCGAAACCACGCGCGAAACGAACCGCGTGGAAGAATCAGAAGGAAAGTGATTTACATTCGACCGCGTGGATCGTGGTTTCGCAGGAATCACGGTGAATTATTCCAGCGGTGTGAGAGAGAGAGATAGAAAGAGGAAATAGCACCTCGTATAATTACGTCTATAAATATACGCGAATTATCGGCCTCTTCGTTTGCATAATTCCCGCGTTTGCAATTTTGTCGCGCGATTGCGCGTATGTACACACGGATCGGACATCTCTCGTTCTTTCCATCCCGCTCTCTCGCTTTCTCGCTCTCCCGAGTATCCTCGGCGAATAAATATCGGAGATCTCGCGCAGCAGATAACGAAAGCTAATAACGGGGAAATTTACGGCACGTGAATTGAAAGTCGTCGTCGTCGGCCCGCGATCGAAAGAAATTTTTCGCAAAAGTACGGGTCGCGTGATATCTCTGCCTCTGTCTGCGTCTACCTACAAACTGGCAGAGATTTGAAAAAAATACAAAAATAGCTCGGATCGTTAAGCCAGGCGTAGAACTAATTCGCGAAAGTGCAAGTGCATTCGCAGATCCTCTACCCGATCTCGTTTCCAACGAGTTTCTTTGTTGGAGCCCGCCAGGCGTTCAGACGTCGACCGCGCAAATTCACGGGAGATATTTTATCAACCGGCCCTCCGACACAGACAGAGACAGAGAGAGAGAGAGAGAGAGAGAGAGAGAGAGAGAGAGCCACACAACCGGTAAAAAGCGAAGGTTCGCGCGAGGCGATGGTGTAGGATGGTCGATGAGCTCGAAATATTTTTCGGTCACGGCTCGGGGTCGACGCAACAGGTGCACGCCCGTTTCTGGCCTCCATTAAAGTGTTTACACGGGAGACAAGAACTTTGAACCGTCGCGTCCGGTTTAATCTCTTAAGCGTTCCCCCGGACATCGGCCGTGACCGGAGGGGAGAAAGCGGATCCGCTGGACGCCAATTGTCCGCGAATATTTATGAATTACGTCATCGATTTCCCTGTGTCGACCCTCGAGGTTCAACGAACCCGTCAAAAGGCTGCACCGCGCCGTGCCTCTCGGGGGAGGGCACTTGTCAAAAACTCGATGGCGTTCCACAGTCTGTGATTTGAAAACTACGTTTCTCTATCGGGTCGGGTGTTGAATTTTTTTCAAACTCTTTCCGCGAAGCAAGGACCCTTTGAGACTCTGATTCGAAATATTCTGAAAATCAAAGAGTGAGAATTCTGGAAATCAAAGCGAAGCCAGTTCTCTTAATCAATAACTATAGAATTATAGGTAAAAAAGAAATTATTGTTTTATGCGCGTCAACAAGCGTCCGTCTCGACTGTTCAGTCGTATTTTAATCCGTGTACAAGCAGAATGTCGTTTGTAGCAATTCGAGCTTTTTGAGAATGAGTTTTCAAAAGTATAAACGATTGTTTAGAAGGGCAAATTTTAAGTTTGAATGCAACCTCCTGCAACTTTTTAAATAGACATATTTAAAAAGCAGAACTGTCACTATCGTCACAATTTTTCAATTGTTTCCCACAATCTGACCAAAAAAAAAAAAAAAATATATATATATATATTCAGAATGAAAATCAATCAAGCATTCAGTCTTCTACAAATCTCAAAATAAAGAACAAAAATGTTGTTTCCATAAGAACTCGAGATAACCTCTATTTCTTTTTAAACGTCGACGCCGAGAGATGAATTCAATGACTGACCATGCTACACGATTTTAACACTAGAAACAACGCTAGAATAATTTTTATCACGCGGTGCACGTTCGCCGTATTTTAATCCGCCATCCTCTTTGCTCGCGCATGTGCGTAAAAATCTGGAATTTCTATTTCTTGAAACGAAGGTCTCACGCTGTTGGACGCCATCGCCTCGCCTCGTTTCCGGAATATTTCTAAATATCGATCGCGCCGTGCAAGCAACGGCCGCACGTACGTTTTTCCTGAATATTTTGACGCGGTTAAGTGTGTCCAAAGTGTGTTTAGGTACGCTTCAAGGCAGCCGATAGCTAACCGGTCGAAACTGTTTGACGAGGCATTTACGGCTGCCGACGCTGCGGTATTTAAAGTTATCTCCGCGCTTCGTGCTCGACCAGTTAAATATTTTTTCAATCTTCGCCCTGCGTCGATTATCTGGGCCCCCTTTCTCTCTCTCTCTCGACTGATAAAATTTTCGACTTTATCGCCTGAAGTATTTCCGCCCTCTCCCTTTGTTCAGTCGTTTGCTGATCGAATATAGATCGAACGTCTGACGCGATTTAAATGCCCCGCTCGTAGATCGTTTCCCGGAATCGTTGGAACGCCAGCCAGCCGGATTTTTGTAAATTGAACGCCTCTTCTGCGTCGAGCGTGTTCTCTATTTTGTTCGCGCAAACTCTCGTTTTTTACGAGAATTCGTTTGTACTTTGTATCCTCGAGTTCCGAGCTCGTTCGCAATTTCGCGTTTACCCAAAGTTTCTCTCTCTCTCTCTCTCTCTTTGCGTCACCGCTGCAAACAAAGATCGAAAACAACAAGGCTTGCTTAGCCATCGCGTTGTCTCGCGATGTTTTCAAGGAAACCAGTTTCAAATAATACCGTCCGCGTCTTGAGCGTAACGCGATATATTAATACCGTCAACAACTTGCTTTTGCGTTTGCGCTTGCAAACAACACACGAAAGAAATTGAAATTCTCGTCCAAAGACGAGAGACAACGAGGAGCAAGCAGGTAAACTCCGAAACACGTACGATCAGTATTCTTCGATTTCTTCGATCTTGTCCTGCCCGCGCGGGGAAAAAGTCGATCGAAGTCGAAGCGCGACGCGCTTTGGGGGGAGGGGGTTGCTTATCGATCACGCGACACGCGTCACTCTAGACAGATTGACACGGTAACCTATCGGTTAGCCAATAATGCTGAAACCTTAGCAGGACGCGGCGACATGTCCCGCAGCCTGTAGTACACCTCAGCTATGCTAAGTCGCGTGAAACAACCAATCTGTCAAGCCAATGCCGAATTTCCGGCAATAATGGGGAAGCCTTAGGTCGTACGTATGTATGTTGCTTCGCCATCGTGGTCCGTTCGTTGCCGTGAACAATTTGACGGATCGCTCTCCCGCCCGAGATCAGGCGAGAACATTAGGTTACGTAAAACTGATTCATCGACGATCGCGCAAAGTAATTTGGCAGCAGCAGACAACGACAACATTGATAGATACGCAAGTCTTTCTCTCTCTCTCTCTCTCTCTCCGAAAGTTGTGAAAATCTGACGGAAAACTGTAAATCGACGCAACTTATAATCGAATCTTTGAACTTTTTGCAACAGCTTCTGCAGTCGAAGTGCGATCGGTGACGACCAAGTGGGGCCCTCCGACGAGCCTCGGAGTCCGTTGAATCTTGGCAAGTGAAATTCCGTGAGTTGATTGATTAAATTCGATCTCATACCGTCGGTGTACTAACAACTCGTCGCTCATCAAGCTCTCTGTTGAAATTAACGCAGCTACTGTGTCACAATCGACTAACAAATTCTCTTTCGGACTAACAAATCATCCATTGACAACGGCAACGAGCGAACGACAGGATCTGCCGTACGACGCGAAGGTCAAAAGTCAAACTCGATTGTTTCGAGTCATCGAACCAGTCTTCTGCTCGGTTAAAAGGCCGATCCACGCTCTCTTTGCTCGTGCACCGACGATGAAACTCGAACGGTTCATTCATCATTCCGCGCAACTGGAATTCACATAACTGGAACACCTTTCATCCATCACGTCTCCACCACGGCCTCCGAGAACGACTAGACGGCTTCATCCGATTATCCGGATCCGCGGGCCTCGATCTTTATTTCGGCCGTGTCCGCTTTCTCTCTGTATGTGTGTGTGTAAAAGAAAAGTCCTTTTGTTCATCCAGTTCGTCTAATGCAGGCAAATCAAGAGTTTGTCGAGCTCTGTTCAATTTCTTCCAGCCGATGTTTAACATCCATCGAATATTTATTTGTTTCCAGAGTATCTTGACGCATTCTAACGAACCGCGTGCCGATCTGGGTATTTTCTCGGTAATAGACCAGCGCGATCTTAACAAGATCGATTTGTTTCCTGCGTATTTTTATCGCCGGGTGTGACGTGGCGCTTTCCGCGACATCGGGTTGCCAAAAGTTCCATCGCGCCGATTCGAACTACGTTCTACGCTACGTGTTGATGAGTTGCGAATTTGTTGCAGAACCGGCGTAGAACGTAGAACTGAAGTCGACTTCAATAACACCACAGTAGCTCGCCGCTTTTCGTTTCGAGTAGAATTTGTTTTCGATGAGATTGATTTATCGTCTGCGATCCCCGCCATTGTTTCAGCTTTCGCCTCCCTCCCTCCCCGGGAAGATTGATAGATTTTCCAAGAAATGGCCGCAAGACTTCTTCCTCCTCTTCTTTCTCTTCTTCTTCTTCTTCTTCTTCGTCTTCTTGTTCTTGTTCTTGTTCATCTTCTACCGACGACGGCAGACCGAGCCGTTTTTCGATGTAACATTAACGCAACAATGCAGAATCATTAAAAATGCAAAGGAATCAACGAGTCTTCCGTCGGTCGTTTGTCATCGGGCAAATTGCGACTGTCGAAAACTCGCCGCCGTGGCGCCCGCGTTTCTAACCCGTGAAATAAACACCTATTCTCGACCGCTCGGGAGGACGAATAAATCTACAGGACCGGGGGCCTGATCACGTCGGATAACAACCGGTGCAGCGGCAATTAATTTTGTTGCAATCGGACCTCTGACACGTCTCCTCTGCCGGATGAAATTATTTGCATAAGTGAAACCACTTGCGAAAGATAACGCGCGCTCGCTAGGAGAATCCGTGTCTTACTCGAAAGCACAAACGAGTCGAGTCCTCGTTTTGTCACCGTGATAAATGACGGCTAGACTCTCGTAAACAATCGATCGCGTCGCGTAATCTTCGCGTTGCATGTCAAACAATATTTTAATTGCATGTATTATTATTGGCCAAGAGGAGACTGCGTCTCTTTGTGTGCAAATGAAAGACGAATTTCCCACCAGACAGAAGACAGAAGACAGAAACTTTATACTATTAGTATACTTATTATATAATATTAGTATATTTATTTATATTTATATACTTATTACTCAACTTCAGAGTTTTTCCCTTTTTTTTTTATATAAAAGACAGATGCAAGAATCATTCGATACTCTCGTCAGCAATGAAATTTGGAAAACGAATTCTAACACCGTCGTTCTAACAGCGTCAAGCTTTCTTCGCCATTAAGTAATTTCGAGCTTGTCTAGTCTTATTTTTTTCCATTTCAAAAATAGTATCAAAATGTTCCTCGTTGATTTTCCATTTTGAAGTCACACGCCAAGCAAACAATTCCCAACGAAATCACTTGCTTTTTTTGAAACAATCTTGAACAATCACCTGTTGGATTAGACAATTAGGAATCGGGTTTGGAATAGTTTTTTTTTTTTTCGATAAAAGACAGTTTCAAGAACCATTTGATGTTCTCGTCATAATTTTGTACAAGTTTGTGCAGTGTTCTTTCCCACTACAAAAATGGTACATCGAAATGTTCCTCGTTGATTTTTCATTTTGAAATCACAACTGTCAACGAGATCGTGCATTCTCTTCTTCTAAAACAATCATCTGTTGGATTATACGATTAAAAATTAGGTTAGGAATACATTAAGTTAGGTTAGGTTAGTACAAAAGGAAGCTCAAAGTTAAGTTAGTCCAAAAGGAATATATTAAGTTAGGTTAGGTTCAAAAGGAATACATTAAGTTAGGTTAGGTTAGTTCAAAAGGAAGCTAATTACGTGTTTATTGGGAAAGAAGTTAATACGTATTATTTCCAAGCAGGTAAGTTCATCTAGTCCGTCCATTTATACCGTAATAACATTAGATTTCTTAGAATCACATCGTCAATTCATAGCCCTGGAAGATGGCGTATGTTTGGAACGTGAAGAGGGTGAAGGCAATGAAAACAGAAAACGTGGAGAGCAAACAAACGAGAAAGTTTCGGGTAGAGATCGGCCCGAGGGCGGGAAATGCGCGCAGTTGTGTTTTCTTTCCGCGAATCCGCGTTTCTCGAAAGCGGAACGCGATCCTCCGCAACGAGGTCGGTACTTTTAGGAGGCGTTCGTCGACAGCCACGCGGTTTACGCAATCGTTACGAACGGAAATTTTTTTTTTCCCCCTCGCGAGAAACCATTCGCACGTAGTTTACCGATGCAAATCAATTTTCGGACGTTTAGTTGTTCCTCTGGAATAAATTTTGTTTCTTTCTTCGTAGAACCGTAGCCACGGACGAAAGTAAGAAATAAGTAAATATCGAAGAAATAAATAAATAAATAAATTACTGACAGCAAAAGATATTTTGCGAACAACTTCAACGTCTTACTTTCCACCGTATGGCGACCCCATCGAGTGGGTCGTTGACACGTTATCTTCAAACCGAGATTGAGAACGATTTCGAACCGATTTGTTGCCGCTCGAGATCCGCGAACCGGTCCGTGAGATCGGCCCCCGAAATGCTAACGTTCCGCGAACCACCGTAAATCCGTTTATTGCGTGTTTGCCGCGCCTTATCTGCCCACACGCGGCCGCACCGAAAATACACTTCAGCCCGTTCCATCCTACAAAATCGTGCTCGGTTGCGTCGAATTGCGCAACGCGCTTGCGTCCGTCGCGATCCTTATTTGCACGCAGCCGGGGATCCTCCGCCGGTGTTTAGTTGCCTCTCGCCCAGACAGGCAGCTACGTCCTGACACACACATTCGTGATTTCCAACGAACGTTTCGACGAAACGGAATTCGCAGATTTGTCACACACGCATACATACATACATACATAGGGCAAGAAATTTTTCACACTTAGGGAGAAGAATAAGATTCCACAGAACTCATCTTCTCTGACTTGAATCATCAAATATCACAATCACGCGCAAGTTGATCGACTAACCTCGATACATTCCCCGATCACAGCCTCTTAATTCTTTTCTCTTTCTCTATCGCAGTAACCAGGTCCTTTTATTTTTCTCCTTGCAGGATCCTGACGCGGACAGCGACTCTAGCGTTGCATGTAATTCCGTGATCGTAAGTAGAGTCCAAGATACTTTATTTCCGCGTGGCTGCTTCTGCGATGTGAATATCGGATCGGGGAAACGTGCAAGACGAAGCGAGCGAACTATTGCTAGGGCAGACTAGTCACGTTTGCTCGAGCTGGTTGTACAGGGCGCACTTATTTACATCGTGAAACGGTGCGAACGTTGATGTTGAAAAACGCGGCTGCTACGAGGACGCAAAATGAACGTACGTGCCGGCAAGGAAACGAATTCTGTCGCATCGCCCTTGTTCTCGCCCTTTTCCTCGATCTACCCGTCCGTGTGTTTGCAAATTTTCCAAACTCTGTGTTTCCAACCTTTCTCTCTCTCTTTTCTTGCCTCTTGATGGCAAGATATTTCACGAAAACAGAGACAGGCGGCTGTCGTTTTCCTTCATTTTATCACCGAAATACAACATACATACAGTCAATACATGACTGTGAAATAAATAACGCAGTACTTTTTATCAATTTACATATTTTCCTAGAATTTTTAACGACAGAGAATTATTAACGATTAATACTGATAAGAACTGGTGGCGTTTGTTTTCTACATCGCTGGCCAGCGATGTTCAAGCACGTCAGATTTATGATTTAAGCGAATAATATTTAGCGAGAGGTAAATTTGGGAACAAATCGTCCGAAAGAAATTGACATTAACAGTGAAAATGAAGAACTTCTAAATATTTCAAACGACGAGCCTGTGGCAAGATTGAAAAGGAAAGATTGATTGTTTCGAACTTTCTGAAATGTCATTATTATTATTTTTATATTTCCATAACTTGTACCAGCTTTCCTCTCCAATATTTTCTTCTCGTTTTGTCGATCTTCATTCGCGCGAGACGGTGATTTTTCTGTGTTTCTTCGCTAATTATAGCGAACACGCGGCATAAAACAGACCCCGTGATGACCTATATATACCTACTCGAAGTTCAGCAGCCTCCTCCGACGCGACGCGATCGAATCTCTCGTTATTGTAATTCTCGAGCTGTTTTCAAATATTCGCGCCATTGCCAAGCATATACCGAGTATCACGAACAGTTGAACTCGATGAACACACGAAACCAAAGTTCTTTCTTAACACGTAACTGTTTATCGCGGCGTATGTATTTTGTAAATTCCAACTGTCGACGCTAGTCGAAAAGTTATAAATTCCCTGTTTAAACGTTCGACGCGGATGAAATGGTCGTGCGTCGGCTGATTCACGAACGATAAATGCTTAACAGACAGTTAAGCGAGACAAAAAAAAAATCGCGAGTTAAAACGCTATAGCGACAATCTGAGTCTGCTGATAAATGATCGCGCTTCTTTAAAAAAATGAGTGCTACCGAGAAGTTTGCTGTGACTTCAATTTTGAAGCATCTTATCAACTCTTGTGAACGTCGAATTTCTCAACGACGATCGCAAGTCTGAATTACCAATTTTCTGTCTATTTAAAGTGATGAGTACCGAAAGAACGAGATTCAGAGGCAGAGTTGGAGATAACGAGGGTAGGAAAGAAGTTGGGTGCCGGTGACTAATAAATCGATTCACGGTATTAGCGAAGAACCTAAGTCGCCGTGTTATTCAGAGTGATTCAGGTGGTTCACAGCGAGCTGGCAAATTGAATCGGACACGCGTCTGCGATTTGCGCGAAAGTTGGCGTGGCGCAGGGCAAACTCGACAAATGGCGAGGCCGAAGGAAGCTTCCCTCCGCTTACTCTCCGGATACACAGGTACAGCGCGTCTCGCGCATAAAGACGTTTCTTCTCTCCGGTTGCCCGTCTTCCATAACCCCGTTGTTGCCTCATCCGACAAAAGGCATTGTTCTTGCGAGGCGGCGCAACCGAATAATTGCCTTATCGACGCGGCGCAACTTTCCTGAATTGCGTACTTGTTGCACCGGGACACCCGGCCTCCCTTTACGCTCCGTGCACAGCCCCTCGCAGCAACGCGCTCGTAACTTCTCTTTCAGCCACGTGGAACCACCAGCCGCCACGGGATACGAAGACGCGATACGTTTCTCGTATTTCAACCCTCGCAGCTACCTCGACCTCGCCCCCTCCCCCCATTTCTACGCTCAAGACGTACAGATACGTACGCGTACACACACACACAGCCACACGGTAGCTTTCGAAGCGACGCCCTGGCAAATTAAGTTGAAAATTGTTCCTTAAATCGATAAGGCTCGACTCGGTTTAAAGTCGCTGCACCGATATATATATGTATATAAATCGAACGTTATCCTCGGATATCCCCCTGGCCCACTAACAGGGACTTTACCCATGAAATTATATTATTAAATATAATTTATCAGTTGGCCGCAATTTGAGTAAAGAATTAATAATACTCGTAGTAAAATTTAAGTCCGTCGCAACGAAAGGGTGTAATTGATGCCACGTTTCTCGGATTTCCAAGCTTAATACAAATCTAATTTAGTTGAAATGTTAGTTTCTACCACTTTCTAATTAATTTTCGTTACTTATGATACTTCGTGGTACGCGGCAATTGCTCAAAAATGTAACATCAACTATCAAAGTGACAGGGTGCGACGAAGCAACGGGGGTGTGAGGAGGGTGAAGCGGGGCGAGTTAACAACTACGAGAGCGTAACTTATCTGCAACATGCAGGCGGTGCGCGTGCGTTTGCTCGTGTAAATCGTTCAGTTTACCTTTTCGTCGGTTACTCCGTCTTCTTTTCGACGCCCACGGCGTGGGAGTGAAAGGGGTACGTGCAAACAAAGATACGTGACATAAGTGCGACGCAACCGAACTCGTAATAAGTTGGCTGACTAAAATGAAACCTCCAGAAAACTTCACGCACGTAGCATGAACCTCTGACTTGTTGCTCCTCGTCTCCCTCTCTCGAGAACGTTCAACAATTTTCGTCGTTTCTTCTCTCGAGTAACTTTTTCATTTATAACGAATCAACTTCGTCGTACGAAAAGAAAATGACGAAAGTAGGGGAAACGTAACAAGAATGAGCATCAAAGTGAAAATTAAGGATTAATATTATGGTACGGATGAATGACAAGATAAATGAAATGAAGATAGATAAATTGATTCACTTTTTTTATCTGAGAAAATTGGTAGAATTACATTTTTAGTTCGCTGTTTTTATGTTTTCTAAAAAATATTTTATTGACCAGTATAGAAAATACATAAATAAGATTGAAAATTTATAGAAAAATCACATACAGATTCTTTTAATTGTCGCGTCACGTTTTTATTGTAAATGCACTTATGTCTGACAACTTGCAGCATTTAACAATTACAGATAAACTTGGGGGGGGGGGGTCGAAATTCGGGGGCACGTTACTCTAGTAGTTACAGAAGCAAATAAAACTAACGAGGATAGAACTATTAGCTATCATAAAAGATAGAAATGTTAGAGATATTTAACAGCTAGATTGAAAGGATAATTTTGATTAAATAACGGAGCGGTGGCTCTGAGATTGAATCATCCCCACTGAACAAAAGTAGCTAAAGTTTGAGTCTCGATTTGGATTCGCAGCAGAAAACGAGTTTGTTTAAACGATCGGTTAGATTTCATTGCTAGCGCAAGCTTCGAACGCGACTAGAGCAAGAGGCACGCGTGGAATTTCTCGCAAGTAATAACCGAACGCGAGCCAGCTGGCTAATTAACCGAAATCGGCTCTAGCCGAGGCAGCGTGAAAAAGAGAAGTAGGTCGAGCCTCGTGCAGAAAGTTCCGTTAGCGGTGTTACATAAAGATTTCTACCTATTACCGCTATAAATAGACCTAAATGCGCGGGAATCGATGGACCGAAGGAGAGAGGCGACCTTGCCGGCGTCCATCTTTGCAGATTTCTAAGAAAAACCACGATCGTCCCGATCATCAATCAATGTCCTGTAACCATGCAACGGGATCGAAATACATACCACGTAAACAGGACGATCGGTTCTAAAATACGGGGGATACCATTGTGTAATCCCGTTTAAAAAAAAAAAAAAAGAAAAAAGAATGACACTTTTCTCAATAAAATTAAATAGATAATAATAGTTTACAGTTGAAATAAGAAATGGAGTAGCAGAAATCACGGATTGAAAGAGTGAAGGAACTTTTAAATGGCAAGCTCTATTTGAAACATTTTTCTTACATTACAAGTGTGTGTGTGTGATGAGAACAGATAAATAAATACCAAATATAAAAATAAAAATTTTTCCATCGGTGGAGCAGATAATTTGTTCATCGGTATTTGCAGCAATTATAATAATACTCGATTAACATAATAATAGTCGTTCTAAAACAACCTGTTCCCACGGAACATTTATTATACAGATTCTAAAATATCTATTCCGTGAGAACGCTACTCGAAGGTGTTCCCAAGTGTGATATCTCTTTCCATGAATATATATACAAAATATATCAGAGTTCGAACAGAATTTTTCCAAAAAAAAAGGGAAGAAAAAGAGACGTTGATTTCGATCTCCGGAGGAAATAATTTCAGCGTCGATCTTTTCTTTTCTTCTTCTTTTTCTTTCGTTCGACACAGAGTGAAGAAGAAACAGTCGCTCCTTCGTTCATGATATATAATGATATAGCAATTTTTTGCTTTAGCGAGGTTTCGCAATTGTGTTTNTAATGATATAGCAATTTTTTGCTTTAGCGAGGTTTCGCAATTGTGTTTCTTATTCATCCTTGACGGCGTTTGTTAAATAACCAAGCAAGAATCTCCAAGAAAGAGTCCGTGCTTGAATAATTAAACGGTTTGTCGTTTGCCCACTGTCAATATTGTATCTTTCGTTATTCATCGCGGCTCGTGCCAACCGTGTTTCCGTGATTGAAGCTTATAAGAGGAAGCCGGCAGTATAGTCTCGAGTCATTGAATTATGCTAATGCCTCTGTCCCTCCCTTGCGCCTGATCAATTTGGACTTTTATCGGACGGACAGTCTGTCTCTGCCAGCCAAACACATTCGACTCGCGATCGAATTTTATCGACGTGTCTGTCGAACGTACACACATATTTCGTTCCATCGATAACAACGTCGACGTGTACGTCGTAGTTGCTTGCGTACTCGTTACTACGTCTCGTTATTCTTCCGAGCAGGTACTCGTAACGAACAATGTCATCGAGTCACGGTCGTGGGACAGACGAGCAACAGGAAGCGC
>NIPQ01090880.1:0-10941 GCA_002806875.1 Lepidotrigona ventralis hoosana | reverse complement strand
TTTATAAAAAAAAAAAAAAAAAAAAAAAAAAAAAACATTTGAATGATCATTACGATTTTTTACCAATTTTCATTTATATCGCATGCTGGCACAATCTGATCCTCCAAGAAATCTGAGATACGTGTTTTTCAATGGAATCTTCGGTAGAAACGAATATATACGTACAAACAGGATAAAATATGACAATACCGTGTATTGGTACTTAATTATTATAAATTATTATTATTATTATACTTTTATCGTTTCTGCTGGCAAATGTCCAATAACATATTCTTCTTTCAACGCTTTCCCGTAATCGTACATTAGCTGACTAGAACTTCGAATATCACGTCTTTAGAATTCTATTCGACGTTCTTGTCGAATTTCACAATAAAATGATGGGATAAAATCCTGAGATAAGTCTGATATTTTACTATCTTGATATATATATATATATGTATGTATAATATTCTGGAAGTAACGTTTTCTCATTGAACGTGTTTACACGCCCAATGTACCGTCGAATCGTAACTCTCTCTGTCTCTTCGTGTATAAAATAGATGTCGATCAACGATAGCTGTCGAAGATATATATACTTTTTGCTACACACGCATACTATACGTCACGCTCTAACCAAAAAAGTTATCCTGTCCCGTTTCTCGTTGAAAATGGTAGAGAAAAAATCGTGACGTTGAAAAATATTTAAAAAAAAAAAAAAAAAAAAAAAAAAAAAAAATTTTTNGAAAACTTTTTTTTAAACTTTTCCCTAGTTTCGTTATTGAAACTTATTCTTAGTAACGATTCGCCCACTTCTTACTCTACAACCGAATTGTACAGTCGTTTCATTCTCTAGCGCATAAAGTTATGTACAAAGATACCGCTTCATTATTGTGAATTATTCTCGTATTGTATGTATAGTGTGTTAGTCACATAGTTGATAACGTTCGCTATAATCACATTCTCGCTGCTCGTATCTTATATGTAATGCTACAAATAACTGTTTACACAAATATATCGACAAAGCAGCACTATGTACAAAATTTGTTTTGCGCATGTCATCGAATAACGCTTATAATATAAAAGATTAACAATAATGATAGCTTTAGGTATTACTTCCTATAGTCATAGAATATATACAAGATGGTGACAAACAAACGTAATGCTTTTTATACTAATTTTATCACAAACAAAAAATCGTGATGACTGATTATTTAAATAGCGATATACATAGGAGCAATAAAAACATGGCATTACGATGAAACATATTGCAGATGTACATACGTAATATGCACAAAATTCGACTAAGACTCACGAACGTGTTACTCTTATTAACCTTTATAACATTTATCACGGAAATATGTATAGTAAATTTTTATTACGAATATAAATGGTAATGCTAACTCGAATGCTATCTCGCACGATTTACAAATAATGCTCAAATAACACTGTATAAAATATTTTCAACGGCGAAGAAAGCGAAGCCATAAAAATAGAGGAATATACATTTTTCTAATGAATCGTCTTATTTGTCGCACTTGTGTTACAATTTCTCATCAATGTTTAATGACGTTTAACGAGTTTTCGTTTCATCAGTAAGTTTGTGAAAGCATCCCTTCAGTATGTACACATTGGATAGAGAAAACTTTTTAAATGGTCATTTTTTTTTTTTAGTAAGTTTGCTTTAAGAATGATACTTGTTTATGAACAAATCGTGAGTACATATCGACGTATTGATAGTGAGAACCGATTTGAACGACGTGTAACGATACCTTGGATATTAATTGTGTTTTATGAAGTAAGGCTTGCAATAAATAAACGTAACAAATCTGAATACGGCGAAAAGATAGAATACTCCAATGTAAACGAAAACTCGATAAGAAAAAGATGTAAACGATAAACCTTGGTTTTAATAGCTCCTCGCCTTAAATGTATCACGGTGAAATATATATTAATGTATCTTTTCTTCTTTTTTACCAACTTATCATTTTTATGTAAAACAAATCAAGTTGCATATTTATGTATTTTAGGAAGGCGGGTTAGTTACATGCCTTGTGAATATTCTTCTCCTTTTAAAGCTGTACGAAGAATTGCACTATAAAAATAACGTTTCCCTTTGAAAGATACAGTTGATTTGATATCATAGCATAATGTCTTTACAAGAAAATGAAAGGAATCTCTTTGTCTTACATTTTTAAACATTCTCTGTTGGATTTTAATTACTGCTGGATCACAATGGCAAAAGATCGATCAAATTAGCACGGGGTTGTGTCGATGATTCGGGAAAAAATTCTGTCAGTTTATCGTACAATTCAGTTCTCAAAGTATGAATATCACGCGTAGTCGAACACCAAAACGACGACGTATCCATGTCAACTAAATTCCCTAATACGGCATCTGAACCATTCGAATTTCTAGCTTCTCTCAAGTTTTGTTCTCTGAACAAAAGGGATGTTAACAATTGAAACTGTAACGAAGAAATGCATTTCAAAAGGCAACATTGGCAACGTGTTCATTCGTTATTGATTAAAAAGATGTTACTACCTCTTTCGTTTGCTCCACATCGTTATGATCGATAATTTCCGATACTTTGGTCTGCAGATATTCGAGCGCTTCGACGCTATTGTTCAAAGCTAGCTCTTTGAATTTGTGCTTTCTAATAAGTAGTTTGCATCTCTTTAGAATTTGCTCATGAGACGGTCTGCATAATTTTAATTGCCAGAAATCGTCGAGACGTAAGTTTGGAAGACAGGATCTCCCGGGGTTTCCTCCAAATAAAAAATGAACCTAATAATACATTATACAACGCCATTATTATCTGCTGCGCTGACAGAACAGAATCTTTCGTAAGTAAATTAATACAACAAACCTTCTTCACATGATCATAAACCAGTTGATGTGCATAGCGTGGGCATGGTTCGTAATCTTGCATTTTGCTCCAATATTTTTCCCCAACATTGTCATTTCGGTAAATGCAAGACCACTTATTGTTCTTAATACTGTACACCCAAAAGGAATTTTGAACACTATCAAATCTTTTACCTTTATCTTTACTTAAGCCCTACAATAAATTAAGCAATTAAAATTCAAACGCTATTGTTGAGTGTGTGATTGTCATTTGTGTTACGGATATGACGAAGAAGAAAAATAATTATGCGACACAAACCGATAAAACATATATTTCTCCCAATTCAGGATCGATCGTGGCTCTTTGCGTGAATCCAGCAGCCGGTACATGATTCGAATCTTTAGCGCCGAAATCGTTGAAGATGTGTTCAATTTGATTTGTATCGACCTCATACGTGAAAAAATCGCTAAGGTCTTCTTTACCTCTCTGACCAGCGAAAATGTATAATTTCCGTAATCCCTGTGATGAAAAGAAATTTTTAAATTACAGTACATCCATGGCATACGTTGTGCAATATTATGCATACATACAGGATGAAACAACATAGAATGACCAGCTCTGGATCGAATAACCGGTGCATTGGTGGGGCATGGTCTAGCAATGTCGCATGCAAGTCTACTCCAAGTACCAGTTGGTACGTGGTACGAATACAATCCAGAAAAAACTGGTTCCGTTGAACTTGTTATTATACCGTGTTCTTCAGAACTGTAAATTAAACAAGCGTGTTAAAACGCTACCGACATAGCTGTAGACATATTGTTTCACTTACTTTGTTGGAGAAACAAGAACACGGCCGCCAAATATGTAAATTGTACGTTTCTCGATATCCATGGACATTTGATGATCGAAAATTAGTTGAGGTCCTCCTACGGCGCCTGTATCTTCTGATATTTGTGTCCATTTGTTCGATTCGATGTCATAAACGAAAAAATCACTCTTCAAATTTTCCGGCGTTCTGTACTCTGCGTCCAAGTATTTACCAAGAGTAAACAGTTGTCTACGCTCTGGATCGAGACACATTTTATGGCAGGATCTCGCGCTTGGACCGCCCTATAATTTAAAATTTAAATTCTCCATCCTATAATATGTATTCTACTTTGTCAACTTACCACAGCTTCCGTATCTTTGCATATAATGGTCCATTTGTTAGAAGTTATATTATACACCCACAAATCTGAAAGATCTTGATTGCCATCCCACCCCCCAAAAAGATAAAGAAGTTCTGCCGTTGGATCAAGTACCATTTGGTGACCTCCTCTCATTCCTGGTTTACCATCATTGGACGATAACTTAGTCCAAACTGCTCTATAAGTCTGAGCATTGATATAGTCATTTAAAAGACCCACTGTATTATAAATCATATTACTTTCTAAGACTGCATGTCACGATATTACAAAACAGACGGTAAAAAAGAAAAATACTTACTCATTACGGCATTACTTATAAAGTATTCAGCTTGTAAATGATCACCCTTTGTGACCAACAAGTCGTACAATCCGGTCAATCTAGGATCTTCAAGCGGAACACCAGTAACTCTTTGTAAAGTTTCTACAATTTCAGAATGTTCAAGTTTTCTAAAGTGCTTCATACACAGCCTTATTACTTCTTTTTGGCGGTACTGTAATATATTTGCACAAAACATCTATCTATAATATGTGTATAATACTTCAACTATAAACATATTATCGTAATGAACAACATTATTATTTAGCTAAATATTCTGTTCTATATTTACCGCGTTAAACCATTCAATATTAGGTTTTACAATTTTAAAGTCATCGGTGCCAGTTAGCCGTACGTGCCAAATAGAGAAATTGAAACTAGGTCCCCACGATTGCAACGGAACAATTTTTATGTATTTAACTGGAAAATAATTCTCTCCGTTTCCTACTATGTGTTTCAAATCAAAGGTTTCCGATACTGAATCATTTTTTAATCCACTAAAAAGGACAGTCGATTATCAATAAGCAAATACATGTAATTACCACTTTTTATCGCACTTACTTTTCTAAAAGTTCCATCATATTCTCTGGCTCTAAACCACCATATATCTTGAATTTTTTTATATTACATACATGTGTTTTTTCATATTTACCAAACGTAATTGTTTTTACAATCGAAGGAAATCGTAATTTTAATACAAGAAACTGAAAAAATTTGAATACAATCTACTGTACACATTGGTGGAATATCAACTGATAGCAAAACATAAAATATTAAATTTTTTCCTAATGTAATTAAAAGAGATAAAATTAAGAGACTCGCAATTTGAATACCTCTGTAAGTTTTGTAACAGTTTTTTTTTTTTTTTTTTTTTTTTTTTTTTTTTTTTTTTTTTTTNTATTATTATTATTATATATGTCGTGTTACTTTTGAGCAATGTTTACCTGTGGATAAGTGTCAATATCAGAGGACCAGCGCGATGTCTGATCTGACGGTTTATCCAGAAGGATATTTCTAAGAAAGAAAAAAAAAAAATGTCAATTTAATGCTTGGTAAAGAATCCGGCGTAATTGACGCAATTGTTCATTCCATAATTCTACGTATAATGGGTTCTTATCGTTCGACATAACCGTTGTTTTAGGTTAGGAAATCATAACAATCGTGTAACGTTTTCCAAAAACGTCGTAATATACAAAATCGTAAAAGGAAATTGGCCGAGTATTAACGGAGTGCTTACTCTGGTATATAAGACGAGGAGAAGCTGGAGCATTTGTAAATTTTAAACTCCAAAACTTTCTGAAAGTTGCAACTCTCGTTCGACGCCATGTTACACAAATGACATAAGCTTTAACACTAAAAGCGTGTGTACCATTTTTATATATGATACATATGTAAGGTCGAACGCTGTATGAAAGCATGATTCGGCGAACGATTTAAAGTCTCTGATATACAATACGGTTGATCGCAATTCATTTCCGTGTTCTGGGCGAATTTGAGTTAAGATTTTCAACATTTCAAAGTGACATTCTATCTATCACTGTATGCAGCCTTTATTTAAAACGTAGAAACGTTCCTCTCAAAGTTGAAATTGAAACGTATTTGTAATAAATGTACGTAACACTTCAGAATTTTTTATTATTTACACTAAATTAACGAATTCATAAATACATACATTCTACTCTGTATCATGTATATTTATATATTGATATATAGCTGTTGGTAATTATGATGGAATACAAAAAATATACACAATTTACAGTTATAGGCCAAGGGCAGAAAAGTTATAACAAATAAAATACATGCGTCGTGTGTGTGTGTGTGTGTGTGTGTATATATATATATATATATATATATATACGTATATCAATCAATCAATCTATCTATATGTATATGTATACATGTATGCACATAAGTTGGATAATACATAGTAGGATAAGGTAACATATTTTTACAAAAACGATACATAATTCGTTCACTATATATCGATAGTGATAGAATCTCTCCTTGATAGACAATAGTTACCGCTAATTAATTGGCCCCAGCTTACAACGTTATATATTTATTGCCTGATCCGACGAAAATTAATCAATTTCTCAAGTTAATCTAAACCCTCTAACGGACGAAACGAATGACTCAAACGAAATCTGTATTTTTTGTCCTTACTTGCTTACTTGCTGTAATAATATATAAACACATTACATTCAAAGCGCTTAATTAACATATGCGAGTCGAATCGCTTGTTCATTAATGAATCATGACAACTCTCGCATTCGTAGTTTGTTCTCAGATATACGTGCTTAATGTTAATTAATTAATTACACTTACAATTTATATACAATCAGGTATCTCACCGATTCAACTAAAAAAGAAAAATAGCTTAAAATTAAGGGAAGAAAGAATTGAGCTTAACTCAATTCGAAACCCGCACCAGCTTGTATCGCATATAAAAGTTTCTCGCGTAGAGTTTTCTCGTCCGGAAACTCTGGTAGCTTTAACAGATTCATACAGGTACTGGAGGTGGGCAAGCGATCAACACTGCCGGCATGTTGAATGCAAAAAGGTGGATCAAGTTCCTAGAAAAGAATTAACATATACTTATATATATATTCGCCTATTTGCACACGTACACACGTACCTATTGATTAGTCATCAAAAAAGAAATAACCGCTTTGTACCTTAAATCCAAGTAAAGGCGGTCGACTGCAGCTCGTAACGAATTTGAGTAACTGTCCTTTTTGCTGGTCGTTAAACTCGTGAACAACTTTCCAAAACGCAGTGATTGTCGGATGATCAGGTGCATATCCTCCAGTGTAGTTAGTGTGCAATTTTAAGTCGTTCACGTCGACTGGGATTTGTGCACCCGATATCAAAACTTGTAGCTCCTTATTATTAAACATTTGAAGCCAATCCAGCGGGATCACGCTACCTATGCCTTGCTTGAACGCATAACACTGCGCTCTGATCTGTTTGTTCAGCTTGTAATCGGCCATCAAGTGAATATATTCGATACGATTGTGATTTGTGACAGGGATATTGGCACCACCTGCTTTCAATTCATCGACTCGCCTTTCGCCGAGCTCGTCGGACAACACAGTGAAATCCAAGCCAAGATCCGCAACGTCGCCTTTGTAACTCTTTAGGTACAAAAGATTCCTATACATAATCGGATCTAAGGAAGCTAAATGATGTACATCAACGTCTGATTGACGACCAACGATCTTTGATAGGAAAAATTCTGCGAACGGAAGTTCGACTAACAAATTCTCGTACAAAGCTTTTCCAAGGATTCTACCGATAAAATAATAGTGCTTCGGGAAATCGTCAACCAATAATTGTACTGTAGGATTTGGGTACAGCATATTATCCTTGGTGAGCCTGAAAAAGCCTCTGTTAGGGTCGAAGCTTGTTTTTAACAATTCCGATAAAAATTCTCTAAACAGACCACCACCGTCTACACCAGCTTCTTCTAAACCAGCTGTATTAAAAAGCTGTACACGCATTTTTAATCGCAATTCTGGCTCATTCTCCGGCGATAATTTCTCAAACGCGTCCTCGTAGAGGTAGTTCCTTCTTACCGATATTTGTATCGATGGCCCTTGCATGAAGTGCGTCAGTTCACCTTGCTGTTCCGTTTTATCTCGATAGATCAACGATTGAAACGCCACTACTCGATTGTTAAACGGCACGACAAATGGTATTTCGCGAAGCAGCGTCAGTGTCCGAACTTCCTTCGCGGAGAGAGGTGGCCCTTCCTCCAACTCTTCTCGAGTGAACACTCGCAGCCCTTGAAAAGGGATGTACCCTCTCAATCTACGTCTGCGAAATGTGAAGTCTTGAGGCTTGTCAATTGGTATTACAATGTTCGAAGCTATCCAGTGCCCTTCCGGGCAGAACTGCCGTCTCAAGTCTCGCATGTGTAGCTGGCGTAATAAACCGACCGTCACTTTGAACAAATGGGTCCACATTTGCGTGTCCTGTTGATTCCGCAGAGAACACGATGGGCCAAGGACAGCCCTCTTATAGTCATCTCGTACGGTCGGTCGACTATCGGGGAACGCAAGCTCAACCAAACCTAAGCAAACACCCTTCAAATGACTTGACAGCAATACCAATTCCGACGTGGTAAACGGCATCGTTTGTTGCCCGTTAATGTCCAATGATTGATCTTGAGTGAAGAATTCCGTGTCGTGTAACGTTGCTATAAGCAGACTGAACAGTGAACAAAATACAGCTAACAGTGGGACTATCTTTTTCGTATCTTCGGTAGAGAGACCAATTCCTCGTGATATAATTTGCAAGAGAGGCGTGGCTCCACCGAACAGCGACATTTGACAAGCCGACAATAAAGCAGACCATAAATTCTTTAAAAACGCTGGCTTAAACGCGAGCATGTATAACAGTTTATACTTATGAATGGCCAATCTGTCGGTAATTAGCAAATGATGGCAGAGTTGGCACAATGGTTGCAGCACGGCTGGATCTTTGCTTCGATCTACCGCTAAAAGTATTCCTTGAACACGTTGCTCCTCGTTCAACATTTCTATACATTCGTGCAAGATGTCAGCTTGATCTTGATCAATCATATTTGCAGTAGACTCCGAGTCCGAGTCGCTTCCTTGTTCGATGTTTTCTTCGACGGCTAACGGTATTATAGTTGAACTCATAGATGCAAGAACTTGCAGATAATTAATAAGAACATCTTTAGACTTGCACGTAGCTGCAATTGAAAGAAAAATTTCATTCATTAATTTCATTCTTTTCTGTTCCTGTGGATTAATTGGATTAATTTTTTACACTTACAAATTCTATTCGATTCCAGAGATAAAATGGAATAGAGTAAACTTATCGTCGGTTCTATTTCAATTCTATCAATACACTCAATTAATTGATTATATGGGAATTCTGCAAATTCTGACAACGATGGAATGATAAACATTCTTATTGGATCAGACATTTTAGAGGATAATATACTTCTACAAAGTTCTTGTAGGACAAGCATAGAGAAATTGTCCTCTTGCTCTAGAAAAGAAATTAAGTCTAACGGTCGTTTAATCATATCCACTAAACATTTTGAGATTGGCGTCGGCGCGACAGAAGTTGGTTCTAACATAGATGGAACTTTATTATCTATTAATTTCCTTAATTGATCAAAATATTTGTGCTTTATCAAATAAATAAAAATGTTTCCTAAATATTTATAACTATTCTCATGTAGAATGTTCTCTGCGTCTTCTCGACTCGTAAATGTTTCTAATGCTCTCAATGGTATAGCCAATGAATAAGCGCCGTTCATTAAAACTTCCGAGTTGTGTCGCATACACATGCGGAGAATCCATCTGTACATATATTTTATTCATATTAAATGGCAAACGATATTCATTCGTGTTGTGTTCTTTTTTTTTATACTTGACTTACCTCAATCTCCATAGCCATTCAGAACAATTCACACACTTTTGCTTGATTTCTTGTTGATGTTTCAAAAAATGTTGTAGTATCCAAACAAGTCTGTTAGCATCCAAGGTATGATTATAAAAGAACAATAATTTTTGGAAATATATTGTTAATTCGTCTAGGCTCAAATTTCTACGGCTATTTATTTGTTGCTCTTCGTCGAATTCTTTCCTTTTAATTATTTTCATGTGCTTCCTTACTATGAAGCGGCGCATAAGCGCCTGGATCTTCAATGCTGCATTGTGTCTTTTACGCTGCTGTTCCCGTTTCAAACGCTCTAATTGAGCATGCTGCAACAGAACCGACTTCTCATCTCTTCTACTTGCACCTGCTAGATTTTGTTGCGGTTTACGCCTGTAGTCTCCTTCAAAGCTGTACATGATGTTCCGATTTCTTTTTAATAGCATAACATTCCTGTTCCTTCTTTTGAAAGCAAAAATAACAACAACATTAACGACAATCAATACAGTCGACAAGAACGAGCAACAACTTTGTTTCTCGATACTTACAATGTGAAAAAGTTTCTATTCAAGTTTCTGATTCACAGGTCTTTCTTGATAAGCTTCAAACATAAATACCCGGCATATCATCTCTTAATGGTTGAAAGATATTGTCAGTATTTCCTCATTAATCTCCGTACTTTTGAAAATATTTAGTGCGACTTGAAAATTAATGGCATCGCCAATTTCGTTTGAAATCTCAATTTATACAGAGGCAAATACTTTTTTTCCTCTATGAGGTTAACATTTAAAATTACTACGTTTCTCGGCATATATATTGCGGTAGAATTTGCATTGAAAATTAAACTGTAGGCATATTCTCAGAAGAACGTTTATTTTGTGAATGTGTCAGCAAAAAACAACTAGCACCAGACCGTACGTATACGTCTAGTCATCAGATGCTCGCCATATTTTATTTCACCGACATGTTGAAAATCATAGGCCATAGGTGTTGCAACGCGCATGCGTGTGTATATATATATACGATCCTTGCATGCATGTAAAATTTAAACACGCGTATGACCATGATTTTCCTCCGATAAATCGAACCAGCTCTCCAAATTGAATTTCGAAGGAATAATTTTACGATACGCTGAAAATATACCGTACTCGATGACACAAAGAATTTTAAATGAAAAAAAAAAAAAAAAAAAAAAAAAAAAA
>NIPQ01090879.1:17442-32547 GCA_002806875.1 Lepidotrigona ventralis hoosana | reverse complement strand
AGAGAAATGCTGGATCGGTCTGCGAGCAAATTTCCTGGTTGACTTTTTTGTGGTCCCACTTTTAGTATCAATGATACGACATACATGCATACATACATACTAGAGATACTATGGAAATATTGAATCTTGGAAATTTTGAGAATTTGAAATTTGAACTGCGTTTTGGAGTATCAGTGAGAAGTTATTAATGAGACTTTTTAGTATTTTTTTTTAGCACTTATTAATTTAGTCTAACGTTCTACAAATGTTGAGGATTGGAAATTTTGAGAATTTGAAATTTGAACTGCGTTTTGGAGTATCAGTGAGAAGTTATTAATGAGACTTTTTAGTATTTTTTTTTAGCACTTATTAATTTAGTCTAACGTTCTACAAATGTTGAGGATTCTACAAATTTTGGAGTAAATTCATCGATGAGAATATTCTTAGCATCGTAGAAGTCTACATAATTAGGACAAGTATCAGAGTTTTATTAAAAATACTTGCAGAGTGATTTAGTATTTAGTATAATAAAACATTAGTATGTATATTTTATTTAATCACTTTCGTGGTAGTCATGAACAAAATTGGCTAAATTTATTCGTTCGTAATATTTCAAAACTAGCAGGATCGAGATCCCTGTTCGTTCTTTGACACGTTTTTACTCAAACCGATCGCCGTTGTCTTTGTTCAAGTCAAATTTCCATTTCAAAACAACGACCACAATTTCGATTCTCCCAAGCTTGCCAAGATAATGTTTCGCAAGAGTGGCGAGAAGAAACGCTGAATTGGACAATCGATGTCGAACATCGGAGAGCCATCCGTTTAGGCAACGCAACGCGAGATTTTGTTTCCCAATAAATTTTACCAGTTCACCTGTATACGGTCCTTGGAACATTTCCCGCGCGAAACCGAACCGTTTCTTATCCTCCTTACAGAACTAAAACAGACTCGGTTCGATTCGATATTTTCCCATGGTTAAATCTCCAGTTAACTTGGCCGCCTGAAAACAGGCGGCTCGATGTTTTCCAAACGAGGGGAACGATCGTAGAAAAATTCTCGGGCTCGAGTTCGCTCCTCGATTCATATGCCCGATGGCTTCTCTCGTAAATCATACGAGATTGTGTCGCGCGGCAAAAAAGAATCGCGCTCCAATTACCCCGATTTCCTCGTCCGCGCGAAGAAGGAAAAAGCAACCGCTGAGAAAAAAGCGTCGCGCTGTCGAAACTGTTCGCAGCTGAAGTCTGAAAATGTGCTGCTTCACTTGGGCGGGAAAAGAAAGTCGGGAATCGTTTCGGTCGAATTTTTTTAGTATTCAATTTTTGTGTTTAAGTTCCCGAATTTTTTTAGTATTCAATTTTTTGTGTTTAAGTTCCCGAGTCAACACGGTTCTTCAAGTAGAATATTAATTATCATCTGTCTATAAAGATAATTTAAACCGGTGGTTTTCTTCCCATTTTTCTTTCCCGCAACGAGTTTGCCAGTTTCACGAGAACATGGTTGTCCAATAAAAATTTTCAACTCTTCCTCGTATTTTTCTTTTTTTACGTCCGTATGGCGTATCTTCATTTCGATAACTGCCATTAGCAACTCGGCGCGAAGCACATGAATCATCGATTGCTTATCAATATCAAAGTCGCGACGCGAAGTTAGTAAATCACGTCTTTATCTCCTCGTGCACTCGGTCGACGCTCGGTTAAACGCTTCGTTTACTCTGGAAAAATGAATGAAACAAAGAAAAAAAATATGGAAGGGAAAAGAAGAAAGAAAAGAAAGATGAGTGAAAAAAATGAAAAAAATGAAACAAACAAAAAAAAAAAAATTGATGAAGACGAATGCAATCGATGGTCGATATCTGGCGGAGCAGTTCGGAGAGGCTGTCGCACAATCGAGCAGCGGTCGAGCGGCATTTCTGGCGGCATTCTTCTGGCTTTTCGTGTCGGCATCCCGACGGATTCCGCGCTCGTTATTTACTTCACGTTTCGTGAA
Organism: Lepidotrigona ventralis hoosana; assembly: GCA_002806875.1. Lineage (NCBI taxonomy): Eukaryota > Metazoa > Arthropoda > Insecta > Hymenoptera > Apidae > Lepidotrigona > Lepidotrigona ventralis. The sequence goes on along the minus strand of NIPQ01090879.1, from coordinate 30,582 downwards.
AATGAAAAAGGCGGAGTCTTGTGCAAGTTAGAGCCACGGTGAAAGTCTGTCTTGCAGTTGGAGCAGCCGGCCTCCTGTGGCAGGTCCACTCTCCAGATGGATAAGGATCTCGCGGAGCCAAGAGAAGATCGATCGACCGGTTGTGCCGTTTCGTGGGAAATTTATAGGATGCCCGTATATCGATCTCTCGTCTGTTCGCGCGAGCTGCTTGCCCGGTTGTCGCGCACGCTCTTACGAAATCGACCACCATCGGGAAAATTCTGGAAATGGATTCTCGTCCAGTAGCCTCGAATCCCAGAAATTGATCTNATTTTTTTTTTTTTTTTTTTTTTTAGCGAACTGTCAATCTTTCGCTTCTCGAACTTCTCAAACGGTAAAGATAAATCTAAATTTGTGACGCGTCTACAGTCGAAATATTAACCTTTTCTACGGTTTTATACAACGAAGCGAGGCTGATATTTAGGAGGATGATTAGTAGATCTTCTGTGAGCAAAATCTAGAATCGGGATTAGTAGAGTAGCAAAGGAGTCTGAATCTGTGATGCATCAGAGTCTGCGAGTCTCTTAATTCTCACTTATCTTTCATGAATGAACTGCAATTAGTGTTAATAATATACTATATATCCATTCTTTTTCCTACTATTCTCTACAATCATCGTGTTCAGAGTTCGCACAATCGTTAACATAATCTTACGATTGTACATTATCGACCTGTGAGGAACGAGAACGTCATCCTTCCTGTTCATCTACTTTTCGTACTACTGTTCTCAATAACTAGTTTTCTCCTATTGTCGAAACTGACGAAACACCCGTGCATTTGTTCGTAACTGTAGCTATTTTCAACGCTATTAGAAACAGTTCGAAATTCAGGTTAGGTCATGACTCGGCCAAGGTATAGTCCAACCGGAGGAGGGGGATTCGGCGAAAATTGCTCGTGAGAAAACGCGCGTTTTCAGATGGAAAAGCCGAGATTTCCAGCCGCTTTCTCGAGGAAATATTTCTATTTGCATTCGGCGTTGGCGCTCGTTGCCCGATACGATGGGGATGGTTGGGAAATCTCATTGAGGCACGCCGAAAGAAAAGCGGCGACCTGCGCCGCTACCAAAGAACATCATTGCTCGCGGCTCGGGGAGTGCGACCTGGCACAATGGAGTGTTAAGAAACGCGCCTGGGCCGCTGAAAAAGCCGTCTGCATTGTTCGTGCAGAGGTTAATAATGACATTAAACGGGGAACGGTGTATGAAAACCTGGTTGACTTCTTGCATGATGCACAGGTGTGTTATCGGCGAACGTAACACAAACGTTGTTGTTGTGCCAATAAAGGCTAAAGGATATAATCTTGATGATCCGTTGTTAGGCAGGTAACGTTAAAAGAAAGCCGCCGTGCGATTGACTGATACATGGATCCGCGGGATGTCTTCATGCATCTGCGAAGGGTAAAGCAGAATCAGCTAAGCCTCGCTTGCACAAAATAATTAAAATGCAGTTCTGGCTACTCAAGAAAAGTAATCTTCGTTTCTATTGTCATTTGTATTTATAAATATCAATTGATCGTTTATAATATCAGTTCGTCTGAAATATTAATCAATTCTTAGACTGAACACGAATTATTTATGATACGTTTATTGTCTTTTCATTCGTTCAACGTACGTGTTCGAGTTGAGCACCGAATGAAAGAAATTGACGATAACTTGCAAACCGACATTGAGATAATGACAGGAAGCCAATCAAGATATTGTCCTTGTTCATAAATAGCCACAATCATTTTTGCCGTTCTCGAGTGAAATTGTCGTCTTAAATATTAATCAAATTGGCTAACGTGCTTAATAAGAAAAGGCAAAGTATCATCTTCTCGCTCATGCGCTGGAAGTAAGTGGTTTCGAGCTGTTTTTGCTGGAAAATCGCTCATTCGCCAGTAGAATCGAGCGCACCACCGCGGGGTGTCATTGTTGCTAGCAGCGGCAAGAAATTCGCCCAATCAAAGTTCCAATCGAAGTTTAATCAATGATCCTGGAAGGAAACGAGCCACAATTCGCGATAGGTTGCACGCTAGAAGCACGACGGAGACACATCGAAACGCACGCGTTCCTCGGATTCTTTCCGCGACCCGGTTTGTTACATAAGAAACAACAGGCAGCGCGTAATCGTTACATTGCACAGTGAAAATCCCCCGTAACAAACGAACGTTGTAATTTCTATTAGTTTTCCCTCGTCGTGGAACACGCCGTGCTCCGACGCATGCGCGTTCTATCTGATCGATTTCTTTCGCGTTGCTACTGGGATCGTTATCGCTCGATGAATCAGTTGATGAAAAAAAAAAGGAAAAGGAATAAAGGAGAACAACTTGGAGAATCGGAATTTGTGTCGCAGTTGGAACGCGATTTTTAATAAGAAGATCCTCGCGGAGATTTCTTTTTTTTTTTTTTTGTTCTCGTACTAACAATTCGCAGATTGTTAAATCATTTAATGAAAATGAAGAATATACTTGTTCATGGAAATGTTTCGTTTTCGTCGAGGAACTCGTTTTCCGTTTAATTCCGCGCAAGTTAAGAAGATGACCATTACGCGAATCGAAATTCCAAAGGAGATTTCCACTAAGATTTCATTAAGAAGAGATTTAACGCAACATTGGCTCTAAATGGCCAGGATTTCCTAGATTACGCAAGGGTCATCAACAGAGAAAAAACTTTCTAGACGCGGTGCCAGCTTTCCACCGAAGAAACTAGTTACAAGTACCATCCGCAATCCCATTCAGCGTCGAACGTTGAAGTTCGGAGCTTAAATTCGTCACCGTCGAAGCATCACCGTCGAGAACACCGGTCTTTACGATGTTCTACGCGCAGAAGTTAACCGCCCCTTCCGGCTCGGGATTGCAAACACGCCGCTTTAACGGAGATGCAGTAAATACCGATATCTGGTGTCGTAAAGTGCGGCATTGGTTTTCCACTGAGGAGAGAGCTTAAGGTAGAGTAGGGTCTCTGTGACCTGAGAGTAAGAAGGAAATGGGGAAGAAAGGGTTCGTGGGTAAAGAAGGAGCGAGGAAGAAGAAGTGGACTTCGTCGAAAGGCATTAGAGAAAGCGAGGAAGAGGGAGAGAAAGAGAGAGGGAGAGAAGGAGAGAGAGAGAGAGAGAGTGAGAAGAGTAGAGGAAAAAAGGGAGGCGGAAAGAGAGAGGGACAAGAAGGAGAGGACCAAAGCAGCTCGCCACGTAATTTATGTCTGGAGCGCACCGCGGTACGCCGCAACCGCGTTGACAGTTGAAACACGGCGGCGACTCGGATTGGTCGGCTTCGGGCGCCTTATAGGGTCGCGCGCATGCGCACACCGCCTTACGACATCCATCAGAGGCGACCGGCTACTGCCGTCAGAGCATGCCACTCTTTATCTTTCTCCTTTTCTCTATCCCCCTTGCCCTTTGCCGATGTCAAGCGAGCCGTAATCCGCTGTCACTTTGGATACTGTCCCCGTCGTCGTCTTGCTCTTCGTGTGCGTCTGTTAGGTTGTTGTCCTATTTCGCCTATTCCGGTTGTCGGCCCGACCATCGCGACCAGGAGCTAGCTATCCTACTGGTGGTTGCAACGTCTTCCGATCATGTCCTTTACGGTCCCTCTTCGAGTCGACTTCGGTGGAAAGTGTCTTCTCCATCTTCAGCTCTCTACGTCAGACCGGTTACTTTTACCGGGCAAGCTTCTTTCCTTCTCTTCGTCGCCTTGGGAATTATATAGGTTTTTGATCGCAGACTGGTCTACCCCGTGTCTACGTTGACGCGGCGTTTTTCAATGTCTCTCGTCCTGTCGATACGGAATCGGCTCGGTTTCCGTTCGGATCTTTTAATAAAAGGAAGCTTTTTTGATTACTTTCACCACATGCTCTCCCTTCCCCCCCCTCTTCTCTCACTCTTTCTGTTTTTTCTCTAGTTAATGATTTCTCGCGATAGACGTGGTGACACAGTTTGTGACAATCTTTCTCGAGACAGTCTACACAACGAAGTTTCGTTAGAGCAAATTGACCATGCTTCTTTTTAACGCGGATTGCGGCCAGATCCAAGGAAGGATTAGGTTCTTTCCACTCGGTTTTTTCGACAGGATCACTGAACCGTAAACGGTGAAATACCGTCGATAATCGTATATCGCGTGAGATCACGTTGCAAAATAGACACGCGTGAAACAATCGTTTAATGCCGCGACGTAACAGTTCAATCAAACGTATCAGACCTCATTCGCTCGAAGAATTTTGCATTCTCATCGTCATTTGAAACTTTCGGCCATCTCTGTAGCGTAAGAAAATAAACGCAATTAAACTATGTCAATTGATTGGCTTACGATCTTTTTAATAGCTATTTAAATTAACTATTTGCTGATTTAATATTATAAAACAAAGGATTGGAAGACAAATGAATCATAATCCGTTAATCATAATCGTATAAAATTGCAGCGAAATATCTTCAAATATCCAAATCAGAATACTCGTTACAATTTAACGATCGAATATGATTAACAATTTTCAAATTAAATTTAATTTCGTTTTCTTTGGCTATCGTACCCTATAATTTGTAGCATCTCGTTAAATTTATTATCTGTTTTCGGAAAACCCGTATCTCTGAAGCTCACCCTTGTTCCAACTATCTCAGCACAATCTATCAAGTTCTAGTAAAATTAACTACAATTATCAATCGTAAATGTTATAGTCGTTGTTAGTCGTTCTGCGTTTGATGAGATATTGATTTTGGAAATTTCTAAGGCGTTTGTTCGGATTTGTTTGTTTCAGCAGCCGGCCAGCTCGCAGGAGCGTGGCAGCGGCTTGGCTGTGGGACGTCAAGGGGGGCCCGGCAGCGCGGGGGGGCCCGGAGCAGTGGACCAGGCAAGGGACCTAAGTCCCTGCCTCCCTGCGTCTATGGGCGACGCTGCACGACCTACCACCTTACCGTGTAGTCCTCCTGCCGCCCACCATCACGGGCCCCATCATACACCCCTACACCAAACACACTGTGGAACCAACAACAACTGCTACGACGGACCCACCACCCCCTACGACTCTAGGGACTACGATTCTCCTGCAGGTTCGGTTATCTTGCATCATAATTTGCATGAAATTTACATCACGTGTTTGCATTATCGTTGGAAATATTTAATTCTTTATTATATTTAATTCTTAATTAGGTCAAGTTCCATGCAATATTCTATATTATAACGCGATGGAACGATTCCGCATTTTTGTCGACAGATAAAGTATTATTGCAATTCGACAAATCATCAAATAAATTATTTTGATGCCTTTAGGTTTATCTATTTGTAGTGACCATCTTGAAGATTTACCTATTTCTAGTAATCATATTGTATCACCATATTGATGATGGTTACTAGAAATAAGTTCAGTAAGCAGTAACGATAATTTTGAAATGGCTTAACTTTGACAATTAAATTTACATCACGTTAATTGCGAAATTGTTTCAAATATTTCTTCAAATTTCTAAACCGACAATCTTAAAATTTGTAAATCAAACTCATTGTCCACTAGGTGGTCAGGAATATCGGAACAGCCACAGCAGTTTCGAAAACCCGAGTGACTTGAGCATGCCCCCGCAAACGACTCACCATCATCATCACCACCACCATCACTCGCATCTGCACCCGCAGACTCACTCGCAGGAACAGCAAACCACGGATCATTTGCACGCCATCCCGAAACTGGAGCCGCCACCCACCCCGCCGGCGCAGTCCGAGGACGTCCCGGGGGTGGTTTGCGCTGGATGTGGTCTCCGGATATCCGACAGGTTTTACCTGCAGGCGGTGGACAGGCGGTGGCATGCGGCCTGTCTTCAGTGCTCCCACTGTCGTCAAGGACTCGACGGCGAAGTTACTTGCTTCAGCAGGGACGGAAACATTTACTGCAAGAAGGACTACTATCGGTGAGTCGATGCAGACATTTGTTACGGTGATTAACCCCCGACTGGTGAAACATTACATACGTAAGCGGTCGAGGTCGATTCCGGAGAGCTTTCTTGTTGAGAGATTGCGACTATGGATATTTATGCAAGTTTATTATATTTTTGTCAACAGGAGTGAGATTTCTAGGCAGATATTTGTCTTATATCTGATAATATTAGATATTGTAAAGAATTGTAATGCAGACTACTTTGGGTAAGTAGCACTTAAATTTGGTAGCGTCGAATTTCTAATAGCTTCGCCTCGTGGTTTGTAATTATATAACGTCTACATGAATCTTCATGCGGCTGGCTGAGCAATTAAACGAAACCGCAGAGTGTCGTTGCCGTTTATCCCAGAGAAATCCACAGTTCTGTGGTCGACTTCGTATTGTTGCACTAAAGCAACAATATTTGCACAACTGTGAGCAAATTCTTTTGCGTCTTCTTTCGAAAATTTCGAAAATTATTGGATTTTTTTAGAAATTCGTCAAGCTATGCTATTTCTTTTTAAACTTTCCTTTGTGTCAATAAAATTGATTGCATTAGCCGCAGATTGCATTAGATTGCATTACCTAATTCCAGGGACCATTCGAGGAGACGATCCGCGATTTCAGAGTGCGCGTCGTGATTTCAGAGCGGGCGAACGCGTTTGCACGACGAAGGTCTCGGGATCTTCGCCCGCGACGATAAGGGCTCGTTTTATTCGACGTGCACGCGATTGACAGTGAATTACACTACGTTGCACCGAGTGACTAGCCACTCGAGTCATGCATAAAGCAACAAAAAAATTATCGTGACAGAGAGAACGACTCGTGGAGAACAATAAGATACTGCGTGTTTATGTAAGTCGACTTGCTATTTCTCTAAAATACACACTGTTTCGAAGACGTGGGTTTTGAAGAAAAAACATTGTGTCTCAATGTTATAGAAAACATGGTCAGACATAGATAAAAATTTTTTGTAATATATATATATATTATTTAATGAAGTTTAAGTAACTTACCTTTCGGGGAAATATTGTTTTTTTACACAATTTCCACTATATCATTTCTCATTTCTCATAATTATAATATAATTGTATATTATGCTCAAGTTATTATATATAGTTACTATATATCATGCTTAGTATATTAGAGTATTATTTAACGATTTTACATTACATTCATTATCGTTTAAGTTATGTAAAGCAAAGTAACTATAAAGAAGATCGATTTCGTAGAAAGCGATTTAGAAGATGAAAGAAGATAAAATTCATTATTTTGGAAGTCAAAAATGGTAATTTCTATTGACGACGACCATTCGCTATTCACAGAAAATTGTTCGATTAAGTAATACACTTCGCGTAAGATAAGGATAATAAAGTCCATAAGCGCATTCGTCTTACCTAACTTACCTAATACCCTGAAACAATGTTCGAACCAGGAAAAAGTCTCGTCTATGCGATCATCTTTCCCAGATGTGCAAAACCTTTCCCCAGATTTCTATTACTAGCGATTCTTCAATTAATTGACTTTCCCTGAGGTAATAGACGACAAACGCGGTTTCTTAATAAATTACATAATCAAGGCGATTTCTGCGGAGTTGGGAAAAACGGTCACAAGCATATCATTCCATGAATTTCACGATTCTTATGAGAAACAACGAAATTTTCACAATAAATAAAACAACGAAATTTTCACAATAAATAAAACATAGATAAATTAGGTTAATTATTTTTGGAAATTAAAACGCTTCATCTCAATTTGAATTATTTGACGTCTCGATTAATGAACTATCATTTCACAATTTTTAAAAATTTTCAAGAATAATAAAATGACAGAGAAGGAAATACAATGTAGTGACATTAATCGATTGCTTCCCAGACAAACAATTCGCGGGAAACTTGGTCCATTTCTGCGTAAATTACAATTAGATCGGTGCTGGTGGTGTGTCACTGGTGAACTTGGCACAGCTTCGTAAGAATTCTTTCACGTTTCACCGGGGTATGTGATTTCCATTCCAAGAAACAATTGCGCCCTCGACGCTCGTGTACGCGGAATTCACCTGTCTTGCCATATCTCGCGCCGATTTCAAACGTTGATCCTCGTCTAACAGGGAATCAGGTGCCGATCGTTCTTCTCGATGGGCGCTCTTTTTAGAATGAAAATCGATCGTCAGCCCGCTTCGAACGCTTTTGAAACGAAACTTCCGCGTTGTGGGCACATGCGACGACGAGTGAAAAAAGGTTTTGCCTCGAGCAGGAACTCCATAGTTTGCCAGATTTTTCAACTCGTAAAAGTTGCGGCTCGGAGTAATGTTGCGTGGTGTAATTTCCGAGGAGCAGCGTTATGTAGATTGTATCGCTTTCATCCGATTTCGTGCAGCTGCGATTTCCAATTTCATGCAATTTCAACTGAGTCTTATCAGTAATTTTAGCTAGGTTCATTCGTTTATTTCATTTGTTCGTTTATCATCACGACCGCGTTTATTTTCCCAATTTCACTGACGGAAAATATTCAAAATAGGGATGTTAAAGAATTCGGTCTGTCGTTAATATCTTCCTCTTAGGATTGATCTTTGCTAACATTGAAATCTCAATAAGTTGCCAAGAGTTCAAAAACTCCAAGATAACTAGATACTGTTCAAATCAGTTACACATCAATCAAACAAAATGTATTTTATCCTTACTAAAATTACCCAACTTTGAAACAGCCAACATAATTAATCTACGCAAAATAATAAACAATTCTCCAAAAATTCCAAAGTTCGATGTAAATTATCTTCATTACGACCACTGTTCCAACGGCGTGTCGGCAAATCCATAAATCATCCCTCGCATCGTACGTCAGAAATGAAAATATCAAAGTTCCCTTCACTCGTATCACGATCGGCTCGTTCCTCATGCTCCGATCGTCTCCGTTCGATCCGACCAGCGAAATAATTTAAAGGTTCATGCGAGAATATCGTTGCGGGGACCGTGGTCGAGAGGGACAGGGAACATCGTGTTGGGCCGTGGAGGAGGCCTCACACGGCGCGGATATTAGCGTACTCCCTCGCTCCGGCTCGATTCGCACACACACGGCTTGGTACGTACGGACTAGCCAGTCCGTCGACTAATGGTCACGACTCGACCATTTACCTCCGGCGAAGCGTCGATTCTTGATAAGTAAATCACCGTCGATCTACATTTCACGAGCGACGGACGATATACACGTGCACCGGGGCTTGGACGTCATCGCGAACGGTGCACCAGCGTCGTCATCCTCCGGATGTCCCATCGATGCACTTGTTTTTCTCTTCTTCTTTCTTCTTCTCGTTCCACACTCGGCTCTCCTTCACTCGAGGTTCGACCTTCGACCTTCGTATTTTATTCCCCGCTCGAATCATTCGATCTCTTTTCCTCTCAAGTCATTTGGTATCTCTCTGTATCAAGTTGCCAATGGAGTTTGCTCGATTTTAAGTTCCGGTTGGAGTACGCGAATTGAAACGTTTTGAATTTTGCAGATCTGGAACGATGTAGCTTTCAGAGATTTTGGTCAGTTTTTGCATTACTTTTTCCTATTATTTTTACAGAGATATATATTATAAATTTTTTCCTATTAATTTCTCTGACACGAATATTTCTAGTCATCGGCGGCTCTAGAAAATTTTATCAACGGCTCGATTCTATTCTAAACGATTCTACAATGATTCTTCTATTAATCAATAACGTTCGCAGTGAACGAACAATTGATAGGTCGCAGCTCGTAAAATGTAAATCTTAGTTGTCAGAGAGGAGAATAATTTATCCGTTAGACGTCGCACGTGCACCAATATTCTAAAACGTTCGAACGTCCGTGGACATGGCAATTTTGCAGTTATACGTGGTTCAACGCATAGATACTTCAGAGAGAGAGAGAGAGTGTAGATAATAGTGATTCATTATTACATAAATCATCAAACCGCGTTCGACTGCGAAGCCGCGTTGCAATTTCGGTAGCCAGACACCCAACCAACTGAGTCTTCTTCTGCTCGTTTTTCGTTCTCTGGCTCTTCTGCTTTCTGCTCGCTCCGTGGACGCGGTGGTATGCCTCGAAAATCACGCCAGCTGATCTCCGAGGTCGAGATCTCCCGGGATAAGGGGCTGGTTTTATCACGCGAAGCAGGACGCGCGAGCGAAGACACCCTGTGACAGCGGAGCGAGATTAGAATTCAGGGGGGAAGAACGTTGTTTGAACTTTCGTGGACACGCGTTTCGGTGATCCGTGCGTCGTGCGAGATGTTGCAGATTAGAATTAGCAGAATGTTGGACTGATTAATTTAAATTCGACTTGAAATTGAATCGAATTGATTGAGGAGTTACTTTAGAATAATCGTATATTGTTGAACGTTTCCCCTCAAATTTCCACCAATTTGTAAAAATATTTCTCACCCAGTACTGATACTTTTAAATTCCAAACAAAGAAGTAAATGAAGAGGAATAGCCGCTCTTCAAATGTAATCGACATTTCAATTAATAATCTTTTTTAGCGAATAACATATTAAATGAAGTTTAGGATATTAGTGAAGTTTTAGAGCTAAGACAAAATATATTGGCATACGATGAGCGGAATAAATTTGTAACAATGTTACATTCGCTGGAGTATGATACGCGACTGTCTGACTTTGACGACTCGTACTACTTTGCTCGCTTTAAGCAAGTGCCTCTATCTATACCTATACTTCATAGACCAATCGACTGAGATTAATATAATTACATTGTGTATTATTTATGTAAAGTCATAATTTTACAAACGTAACTAAAATAATGAAACCTGGATAAATATTTATTGCGTTCGTTAAATATTATTAAAGAATAAAATCTAACTTGGACGATTCGATGTACCATTGTAGTTCATGTTCAGTCACACNCAAACGTTTTTAAAGTTTCGGCGTTCATTTAAAATTTTTACTTTTTTTTTTTTTTTTTTTTAATACACGAATGAAGATTTATATTACTCAATGATATATCCATCAAGGCACAAAACTTTGGGGCGTTTGGTCAGGTTTCCGGGATTTCCGGCAAAGAAGAAGGAAAAAAAAAGAAGTTTCATGCATTTTCTATTGTCGCCCAGGTGGAGGAACTTTATTCGCGTCCGGATAGTGTGTCGGCGTTACGCGATATCTACTAGGAAAAGGAATAAATTTGTCGCTGCTGCGATGCGCGCCGCGATTCCTCGTGATTTACTCGCGCGGTACTCGTAAATTAAGCCTTGAAATTTGAGAACGTAGATTTCCCGTTGATGCGATTGTGTAAGACGAGCCCTCCCCCGGCTTTTTGCACGCGCACGGATCACGTGGATTCGTCGTTTCGTGCCCGAGATGCAAATGCCGCGGTCGCCGATTACGCGAGTGCTCGCGGTTCTCTCTCTCTCTCTCTCTCTTGACGCGGGAGGATCGTGGAACTTTTCTCTGTTTTCACGCGATCTTTTACACTGGTAGCTTTCCTTAGTAAACATATTTTGAGCAATACATAATATTCGTACTTACTATCGACTTTGAGAGTCAAAATTTTTTTCAACGACGATGTATGTCGAAACAATATAAGTTAATTTTTGTTGATACGAATTTTCGGGCTGACTCTGTGACTGACTCAACCATTCGAGAATTGTAAAAATTGTAAAAATTTTGAATTGTGGCTTGAAAACCGAAAACTCTCAGTCTCCATCCACATGGGATTCGAAAAACGAGTGGGCAAAACGAACGAACAGCGGAAACGAAGAGTGTGGAAGCAAAAGGCGTGGCGGAGCAGCCCTTGCATGCGAGCGAACGAGCTGAGACAACGTTGCCTCGCGGTGTGTCCTCGCGAGCCGGTACACGCGCGTACACGGTTGCATACACGGCCGCTTGCTACAACGTCATACAAGAGTGACAGCCAAGATGGAATAGCGCAGACATCCCGTCACGACACACAGCTCCGGGCCCGAAACTTCTTATCTCGGTGGCTCGCATGTGCGATCTGTGTGCCGTTGTCGTCGTCGCATAGCCGGTGAGTCGTTGGCTGCTGGTTGTCGCCGCGGCCGGCTGTTATTAGGCGACGCGCGTTCGCGTGTCCGACCAGTGAACTCGACTTTACGCGCGTGACACCCTTTCGTAATTCCCGCGCCGCCGCTCCGCATCGGAAGGAATTATTTCCAGCAGCCGGGCCCTGAACTCGTTCGTCTAGCTCGCGGACCCAACGATCGACCAATGCAACGCGACTAACTAGTCGTTCACGAGCTTTCTACGATCGGGTTACATCGACGGAATTTTGGTGTGGATCGTTCGAGTTCGAGGTGTTGATGCTGAATTGAAGACGATGGTGAGAAGCGGAAGGATAGAGGGAAGTTTGATAGAACTCGTCAGGTATTGTTTGAGTAGTCAGATGCTAAGATTAGATTTGAGAGTTGTTGTTTAGTGAAGTGTTGAGTAGCAAATATATAAATGTTCAAGTGAATTAGATTTACAAAGAATTTTTAATATCGGTAGCGTGAAAGAGACGAGAGGCATTCATTTGAAATAAACATATACATCTCTGAGAAAAGACGGTCAGGCGAATTTTAAATGGCAGTGAATAAACTTATTTTGCGAAATTCAATCGACGCAGTTATCGTATAATACAGAGCTCTCAGCAATCTCCTCTTATCACGAGAGCTGCACGAGAAACTCTGCCGGGCAACCGAAGCTACAAAGAACGTCCCTTATCCAATGGCTAATCAGATCTTGATATTTTGACATCGAACAGGATGTAATTAGCAGGAAAAAGGGAAAGGAACCGAAGAAGTAGCGATTTAGCGATCGGACGCTACAGGTGCTCTCGTTGAGTTATCCTTATCTATTTCGTTTTCGGAGGAGAATGTCAGGCAGCAGCGGCCACGAACGTTTTTAACGAGCCACTTTCCAGGCGAAATACGAACGTACAGGCGTTTCGCCGGCAGACGGTAGAACGTCGAAAGTTGGCTGGTCACTTCGCGTGTTAGCTCGGCCCGGCCCGGTGGCTTCGTCGTAAAAATTGCTTGCGCGTAAAGAGATCGTTGCTCGCCGTGCTCTAAGAGCTTCCTGGATCGTTCGCGCTTCTTTTTTTCCCTCTTCTTTCTTTCTTCTCCTCTCATAGTCTCTTCTGTGTGTTCCCGGGCTGAAATTACTTTGCGGTGCTTCGTCCGTCGGTCTTCGTCTCTCCATCTTTGTTACGCGCGTTGTTCGAGGTTAGTATCGTCCGTTAATATGAGCGGCGTTGGTA